>JAROYE020000007.1:10730219-10925902 GCA_029619315.2 Dynastes maya | reverse complement strand
TTAGTAGGTATACTATGCCGGTACGGCCACACTTTTGGTCACTGCGTCTGCCGCGAGCGGGGGGGGGGGGGAGGGGGGGTTTTATTCGCGCTTTTGATCACGCGGATTATTCAGCGCTTAATCGCGCTAATTTCACCGACATCCGCGAATATTTCGCGGATTTTAGGCCATTTCGTGGAATTGATGTTTTGATTGCGGCTCAACGCTTTTATTCGCCTAATCTCGCGTAATTTTATTTATTAACGCCCAATCTCAGCGATTTTTTTTAAATTAACACCCAATCTCGCGCACTTTCAAGAACATCCGTCGTCCCATAACTTCATGCATCCGCGGTTCGCGGTTTGATTTCGCGGATTTTATTTAATTAAGGCGCCAACACTCGCGGAATTTTATTTAATTAACAGCCCAATCTCGCGGATTTTATTTAATTAACGCCCAATCTCGCGCACTTTCAAGGCCATCGCGTCCCATAACTTCATGCATCCGCGGTTAATTTCGCGGGTATTTCAAGGTCACGCTTTAATTGCCGCGAGCAATCTCCTGGAATCTAAGTTTGATTAGCGGCCCACGCCTTAATCCCGCGGGCAATTTTCCTGGAAATCGAAGTTTGATTATCGTCTCGCGCCGTTTTACTCCGCGGGTAATTTCGGGGGGGAGGAATCGCAGTTGTTAGCGGCTCGCGTTTTTAATCCGCGGCTATTTCAAGGTCGCGATTTATTCGCGAGTAATTTCATCACGCTTAATTAGGCCCAATTTTAATTTGCGCTTTTTTATCCGCGGGTAAAAGATGCAGTCGCGGAAGATGGGCGTCCGCGACTACTGCTAATCAGTGTTTTCGTTTCGCGCGCTAGTTCAGGTCGCGCTTTTTATTCCGCGGGGGTAATTTCGCGGAATCGAGGCAATGTATTAGATTTTGATTGCATCGGGTCGCGGAATCAAAGCAAAAGGTATATGGATTGTTAGCGCTTAATTCAACGGTCTTCGCGGAATCGATGCCAATGACACTTTGCTCGCGGTTTTTTATTGTGCTTAATGAGTAATTCAGGACTTTTTAACATGCACGAACTGAGTCTCTCTCATTTCGAATAGACGTAAATAGAACACAGGTAGAAAGTACCTTATGTGATTCTCAGATTTTTAACACGTCCTATCAAGATATGCAATATTGTGAAATATTACCATTAAAACTTGTATTAGACGATAATAGAATGCAGGTAGAAAGTCCCTTTAAGCGATTCCGAAGTTTATTGCTGGTGGAGGAATTGGCACAATCCGGCCACGTTGAAAGTCATTCCTACAACACCGAGCAGTATGTAAGCTATGGTGCAGAACACGGACGACAGCGACATTAAATTAAATTTATGTAATCTTTCCGCTTATTGGCGTCTTCGTTAGAGAAGCTGCTTCTAATTTGGAAGGGTACCCCGTGCTCGAAGCCAGTTTGAGACGCCACCCTGCTGAAGAGAAAAAGGCGTTTTCCCCTATAGCTACATGTCTTGGTTTGGGAAGGCTCAGCGAGGGACAGATGCTGCCACCGTAAGGCGTTCCACAACGATCTGTCGCAATACGCCCATTAACATGCGCGATTCGAGCATGCGCAAGCGCGTCTGGCGGGAAATTTTCAAATGACAGACCTTAGGGGAGTATTCGGATTGGGTATCTGAGCGGACTTTTTACTGCCGCGGACGTCTTCGAAACTTCCGGAAGAGCTGCATCAAGAATTATGGGCTTGGATGCAGCCTATTATTACACCGCACCCGGACTTTCGTGGGACGCCATGTGAAACAAACAGGTGTAGAGCTAGACACTCTCCAAGACTTGACATCTTGATGTTCTTGGAGAAGGCATTCGAAGGGGGCCCATGCAGCAATGCCTCTTCCAGGTATAATCGTAATATTATTGTTTTTTAAAATGTATAATTCATATATTTTTGTTTACGGTACGCCCAGCCAACAACAAATACATGCCGGACTAACGATCCCCGCGTTTGCCCAGCACGTACCTGATGTATTACACATCAATGCCATGTACACTGGGCGATGTCGCAGTCTCTGCCACTGAGGCCTCGAATGGGTGAGGACGCGGGAAATTTGAATTTCCACTCCCACGACAACCCGGAAGGATATAATTCTGGAGGTCATCTAGAATATCCACAGCACATTCACGATCGACAAAGGGGAAATTCCGATGGGGCCTACCAAGCAGAGATCGCCGGGTCTGCGTATAAAAGATGCTGGCCACCCTGTACAGTAAGGTGAGAAATACGTTGTCCACTACCGCAACCTCAGCAGTATCTAGCGGGGCGGATACGAGTGGACCAAGATACATATAGCCTTAAGATTTAAGCAATCGCCATGGATCAAACCATTATATTCGACCTGAACACAACGCTGCACAGGTGCGAGAATGATTTGAAAAAGAATCTCTTTCAACTCATGAACAATGTAGTGTTCGGGAGACTATGTAGAACGTGAGGTTGCGGAGGGACATCAAGATAAAATTCAATAACACTATTTCGGCTGGGGGGGGGGGGGTTTCATTTGCATTACTATTTTTTGTTTTATTAATTTAAATGTTATTGCTGGGGGGGTGGCGGGGGGGGGGATCTGTGGACAAGTGGGACGGACGATACGGCGCAGCGGCGTTAATCAGAATCCGTCCAAAATTTTAAGTGTTCCACAATATTTAACATGACAATTGAAAAGATGTATAGTTGCGTTTCTCCGTGTGCTCATTTCTTTAGGTGTACAAGTCAGGGACAATAAACCCTGCGTATTGGTACCCGGGGATGCCTCGAATCGCTAACGGTATATATTTTTTCTCTGTGTTCAGGCATAAAACTAAGCTTAGAACCTTTCCAATTCTTAATTCTGTTTGCAATCTCTTCTATCAGGTCCGCCACATAAGCTACCCACTGGTGACCTTCGATCTTCGTTCGTATTGTAATAAATCGTGCTCTCTCATCAACTTCACCGACTTTTTCCTTAAATGATTTTCTTAACACTTCCCGTAATCGATAATATTATCGTGAAGAATGAGGCGATAAGGCTACTGTACCGCTCTTTTAATTCCTCCTACCACTCCACTTCCAATTTTATGGTCGACGGTTTGGAGGATTTGAGCGATTAATTTTGTTAATTATTTTGAATTTATATCAGGGAGATTTACTAAGAAAATCAATTACTTAAAAGTTTCTATCGGCACACGTATAAACACCTCGTCAAATATATTCGAATTTCATCATATGAAGGAAAGAGAATGAGCCGAAGTAAAAAATGCATAGGTGGGCAATTTTTGTACATTTACAGTAGGTACCTCGGTTGTTACCATTGTGAAGCTGAAAGACTTTTTCGATGCTGGACAGCATACTAGCTCAAAGAGACCGGTTTTTACTGCAAAAATATAAAAGCCTCTGTGGTAATGGCTAAACCATTTTTCTTATTCCCACATTGACACGTACCGTAAGAGCGAGCGTACTAGATCACCCAATTTTACTGTTTTAAATTTAGAGATACGATGTTGAGAGAGTGCAATGTATGTCCCGTTCACCGGGGAGATGCGATGCATACATCATTACGCTGCGCAAGAGCTGGTTCCCGCTAACCATATTCACACTGCCACATATACAGGCGAACACACTATTGACTTCGTGACGTCAGAGTCGCGACCCTGTCACCTTACAGGCCAGTATCGCGATCGACACATCAGGATTGTAATATTTAAATTACCTGATAGTCACGCGACTCCACTCGTTTCATAATTTAGTGGGTAGGACTCTCATTTTAAGCATCAAAAATCTCGCTAAAGATTTCGAACGCCGCGTCGATTTGCTTCATATAAATATAGCGCACATCTCCTCTACTAGCAATATAGACGATACTAATAATTCCTAGATTTATTGATTCCTTTAGATTTTTGGCATCCCTTCTCTAGAAAAACTAACACCATACCTGACCATATTTGTCCAAATTGAATAATACGTTACGTATAATTTAATTGTTTTTATTTATTTTGTCTTCACAGGATTACCACCTCTACATATTTTGACTAATTTGAATTACTAGCATGTCAACACAAGAAAATTACGTTGCCTCTACTTTTTAGATATTATCATCCGATCAAATGTTGCAATACTATTCTTTCGCATAATATGACATACATATTTCCACATTTCTTGCTCTTAAAATGGGTGATTTTGGAACATGATATACGTAAAGAGTTTGTTGCTACTAGCTTCAAAAGAAGCCGTTTTACTGCAGAAATATAGAAGCCTCTTGTGGTAATGGCTAAACCTTTTTTTTTTTTTCCCCCCCCTTTATTTTCCCACTTGACACGCACCGTCGAGCGAGCGTACTATGATCACCCCAATGTTACCCTGTTTTAAATTTAGAGATACATGTTGAGAGAGTGAAATGTATTTCCTTCACCGAGGCGATGGATCTCTTACGCCTGCGCAAGAGCTGGAATTCCCTCCATTTCCACACTGCCACATATGCAGACGACCCTTTGACGTTCGTGATCGTCAAGAGTTCGCGACCCATGATCACCCTTACAGGCTAGGTATCGCGATACGACACATGAGGATTGTAATATTAATTTACCAGGATAGTCACGTGAACTCCGTCGTTTCATATTTAAGTGGTAGGACTCTCATTTATCATCAAAAACCAGCTAACGATTTCGAACGCCGCATCGATTTTGCTCAATATATCACGAGCGACACATCTCGCTCTACTAGAAATATAGACGATAACCTAATAAAATTCAGATTTATTGATTCCTTTAGATTTTTGGCTCCTCTCTAGAAAACTAACACCATACCTGACCATATTTTTCAAATTGAATAAATACGTTTACGTAATAATTATAATGGTTTTTTATTTTTATTTTTTGTTGTCACAGGATTAACCAACCTCTAACATATTTGACTAATTTTAATTACTGCCTTGTCAACACAAGAAAATTACGTTTCTTACTTTATTAGATATTATTATCCGATCAAATGTTGCAATACCTAATTCATTCGCATAATTATGACATACATATTTCCACATTTCTTGCTCTACAATGGGTGATTTGCATGATAACGTAAAAGATTTTGCTATGTTAGCCACTTTAACTCTTTAAATGCCATTTTGTATGTTAAGGCCTATAAATCCTTTCATCAGTTCATTTTATACAGAGCAACTGCCTTGCAACGGCCCCCAACGACTCAATATGCAGTTGGATCGTTTAGTCAGCCAGCAGCTTTATGACGACGAACCGCCCGTTCAAAGGATGTTGAGAAGCCGTTTGACATACACGGATACGATATTATATATATATATTATATATATATATATATACAGGGCAGGTATAACATGTGGAAGAATCGACGTATTGCTTCATCACCAGGCCTTGGTGAATAAATCTTACCTATTTTTAAATAATGGTTTATTTACAATCTTAGATTTTGCATAAAAAATAAGTGTCACTGTTTCGAACCCATGTATCACATTGCTGCATTCGGAAAGTTTGCACAACGCGTTGCGAATTGCAACAAATGTAATGTATCAGTCGGACCCCTGCCAACCATACCATCGTCTAGCCTGGTATCATATGTTACTAGCCGTACCTGCACTGTTGCCGGAATACACTTTATTGGTATAGCTCCTATCATACATTTCCAAAATGCAACATTCTGTGTGGTTAACATTATGTTCGTCCATAACGCATTATCAGCAATGCGAGGCTGCAAATTCTATTACTAGAATAAAAGCAGGTCTCCTCCATAACGCTAAAACAAAGAAAGTTCCTATAGATAGTTGCTTGTAGTAAAATACCTTTTCAGTTTTCATTTTATACAAGAGTAACTGCTTGCTAACCCACCAACGCTCCAATATCAGTTGGAATCGTTTAGTCAGCCACAGCTTTATGACGACGGCTGGCCGTTCAAAGATGTTGAAGCCGCTGCTAACAAACGGATACAGATATACAGGAAGGTATAACAGTGGAGAACGACTTTACGTGCTTCATCAGTCTTGGTGAATAAAATCTTACATATTTTTAAATAATGGTTTTATTACATCCTAGATTTTTTGCATAAAATAAGTTCCACTGTTTAGAACGCCATGTATACCATTGCTGCATTCGGACGTGTGCACACGCGTGCTATTGCACAATGTATGTATCAGTTCGGGACCCCTACCAACCCCTACATCGTTTTATCGCGTATCGTATGTATACTAGCCGTACCCTGCCTGTTGCCGAATACCTATTGTATAGCTCCTATCCTACATTTTCGAAATGCAACATTCTGTGTGGTAACATTTATGTTCGGCGATAACAGCATTATCAGCAGATCGAGGCTGCAAAATTCTATACTAGAATAAAAGCAGGTCTCCTAAATAACGCTAACAAAAGAGTTCCATATAGAATAAGTATGCTTGTAGTAAATTACCTTTATCAGTTCTTTTATACAAGAGTAACTGCCTTGCCAACCCCCAACGACTTCAATATCAGTTGTAATCGTTTAGTCAGCCAGCAGCTTTATGACGCGACTGGCCGTTCAAAGATGTTGAAGCCGCTGCATAACAACGGAATACAGATATATACGGGCAGTTATAACGGTGGAAGAATCGACTTTAACTTGCTTCACCAGGCTTTGGTACTATAATCTTATGGGAAACAGATGGAGAATAGTTGTTTAATACTTATGAGTAGGATGGAACAGATGGAGATAGTTTGATATTCCATACTTATGAGGGGCAGATGAAAGATAGTTGTTAAATACTTATATTCATGCTACTTGTCTAGGGCAGATATTTAATGTTACTCTAATTTAATTCAGGAGATATGCCATAGGGACTATGACATCATAAGAAGGCGATATTTTGAAATTAAATTTGTTTTAAGCAAATACGTTTTATATTACAATATGAAATGACTCAGCGTATCCATCTAGATCACACTGCTACCTTTCAGGCGTGCAGAAAGGACACTCGAGAATGTTAATAACCGCATAGCGTTAGTCAAACGGGTCCGCAGAGGTATGCCGCGAGCGAGTTCAAATCTCGAAAGAGTTTTCGGACTTGCAACTTTCCTTCAGCTCCCTTCGACGATAAGCGGGTTTTTCGCTACCCCACTTCACCGACTCTTACCCTAGCGCCATTATAAGTTACCACCTCTACTCATTCCAGCTGTTACATAACTATCGAAGATATTCATTTCGTGTAAGAATACAGTGTCTTGTTAACCAAATAACACGAGTCAGTTGGAATCGTTTATTAAACTGAATAGCTGTTCAACAACTGTTTAAGCTGTTCAAAGCGGTTCAAGGCTGTTCATAAGCTGTTTAGGTTTGTTCACAGAGCTGTTCAGAAGCTGTTCAGAATCTGTTTAGCTGTTCAAGAGACTGTTCCAGGGCTGTTTTCGAAGCTGTTTAAGCTGTTCAGGCTGTTTCAAGGCTGTTTCAGAAGCTGTTTAGTTGTTCAAGAGCTGTTCAAAGCTGTTGAAGCTGTTTTAGCTTTTAAACGATACGTTACAGGTGTGATACGTTCGCGGGTGTGATTACGTTCCGGGGGGGAGTGTGATACGTTCCGGGTGTAATACATCGTATGGAAGCTGTTGTTTGTGGAGGTGGCTCATGTTCAAATAGTGTTTGGGTGGCGGATAGGTAGTAGAGGTAGGTGGTCATTAGCGTGGATCTTCATTATCTATTTACGAGCCCACGCTTAAATTGACCCCTACCGACTACTACCTATCCGACCCCCAAACACATTTGAAACATGAGCCACCTCCACAAACAACAGCTTCCTACGATGTATTTACACCGGAACGTATCACACTCGGAACGTATCACACTCCGGAACGTATCACACCTTAACGTATCGTTTAAAGCTTTAAACAGCTTCAACCCTTCTGAACAGCTCCTTGAACAACCTAAACAGCTTCTGAACAAGCCACTTGAACAGCTCTTGAACAGCTTAAACACTTCCTAAAAGCCCTTGAACACTCTTGAACAGCCTAAACAGCTTCTGACAGCTTCTGAACAGCTCTTGAAACACCTAAACAGCTTCTGAACAGCCCTTGAACAGCTCTTGAAAGCTTAACAGCTTTTTGAACAGCTATCAGTTATAAACCGATTTTCACTGAATCGTTATTTGGTTACAAACACTTATTCTTACACGAAATGAATATCTTCGATAGTTCTGTAACAGCTGAATGATAGAGGGTACCTTATAATTGCGCTAGGGTCAGCATGTCGGTGAAGTGGGGGTAGCGAAACCGAAAAAGAAAAAATAAAACAAAAAAAAAAAAGAACTTATCGTCGAGGGAAGCGAAGGAACTGTGCAAGTCCGAAACGCTTTCAGAGATTTGAAACTCGCGCATACCCTCTGCGGATCCCGTTTGAACTAACCTATGCGTTATTAACATTCTCGAGTGTCCTTCTGCACGGCCCTGAAAAGGTAGCAAGTGGATCTTAGATGATATCGCTGAGTCCTTCCTATTGTAATATAACGTATTTGCTATAAAACCACATTTAATTTCAATATCGCCTTCCGTATGATTCATAGGTCCCGTGGCATATTCCTCTGATTTAAAATTAGATGTAACTTAAATATCTGCCATAGACAAGTAGCATGCATATAAGTATTTAACAACGATTCTTCATCTGTCCTCCTCATAAGTATTAAAACAACTATTCTCCATCTGTCCTCCTCCTCATAAGTCTTAAACAACTCTTCTCCATCTGTTTTCCCTCATAAGCCTTATAGTACCAAGCCTGGTGAAGCAGTTAAAGTCGATTCTTCACTGTTATACCTGCCCGTTATAATCTGTATCCGTTGTTTATGCAGCGCTTCAACATCTTTGAACGGCCGAGTCGTCGTCATAAGCTGCTGGCTGACTAACGATTCAACTGATCTTGAGTCGTTGTGGGTTGGCAAGGCAGTTACTCTTGTATAAAATGACTGAAAAGGTATTTTACTACAAGCCTACTTTCTATAGGACTTCTTTGTTTAGCGTTTATTTAGGAGACCTGCTTTTTATTCTAGTAATTGAGATTTTGCCGCCTCGATCTGCTGATAATGCTGTTATGGCCGAACCATAAACTGTTACCACACAGCATGTTTGCATTTCGAAAATGTAGATAGGAGCTATACATAGTGTATTCCCGGCACAGTGCAGGTCGGCTAGTAAACATACGATACAGCGATAAAACGATGGTAGGGTTGGTAGGGGGTCCCGACTGATACATACATTGTTGCAATTCGCAACGCGTGTGCACACTTTCCGAATGCAGCAATGTTATACATGGCGTTCGAAACATGTGGACACTTATTTTTATGCCAAATCTAGTTGTAAATAAAAACCATTATTTAAAACTATGTAAGATTTTATTCACCAAGCTGATGATAGGCGTTCAAGTCAGTCTTCCCTTTTTAATACCTTCCTGTATTCGTAATCCGTTTGTTATGCAGCGCTCAAAATCTTTGAACGGCCAGCCGTCGTCATAAAGCTGCTGGCTGACTAACGATTCCAACTGATTATTGAGTCGTTGGTGGGGTTGGCAAGGCAGTAACTCTTGTATAGAAATGAACTGATAAAGTATTTACTACAAGCATACTTATCTATAGGAACTTCTTTGTTTATGGCGTTATTTGGAGAAAAAAACCTGCTTTGTATTCTAGTAATAGAATTTTTGCAGGCTCGATTCGTGCTGATAATGCTGTTATGGCGAACATAAGTTATACCCACACAGACTGTTGCATTTGAAAATGTAGATACAGGAGCTATACAATAAAGGTGTATTCCGGAACAGTGCAGTTACGTCTAGTATACATATGATACAGCAGATAGAACATGGTATGGTTGGCAAGGGGTCCCGACGATACATACACTTGTTGCAATTTCGCAACGCGTGTGCACACTTTCCGAATGCAGCAATGTGTAATACATGGCGTTCGAAACGTGAACTTGATTTTATGCAAATCTAGATTGTAATATACACCATTATTTACAAATACTTGTAAGATTTTATCAGCAAGCCTGTGAAGCACTTACAGTCGAATTCATTCCACCTGTTAATACTGCCTGTATCTATTATATATATATATATATATAGTCTGTATCCGTTGTTATGGCACGGCTTCTCACCTCTTTGAACGGCGTCGTCGTCCATAAGCTGCTGGCTGACTAAACGATTCCAACTGATATTGGAGTCGTTGGTGGTTGGGCAAGGCAGTTGCTCTT
The DNA here is from genome assembly GCA_029619315.2 of Dynastes maya. Lineage (NCBI taxonomy): Eukaryota > Metazoa > Arthropoda > Insecta > Coleoptera > Scarabaeidae > Dynastes > Dynastes maya. Next base: position 10,915,669 of record JAROYE020000007.1, on the reverse strand, counting down.
GTATAACTGAACTGATGAAGGATTTTATAGCCTCTAACATACAATGCATTTAAGAGTTAAAGTGGCTACATAGCAAAATCTTTACGTTATCATGCAATCACCCATTTGTACGAGCAAGAAATGTGGAAATATGTTATGTCATACTTATGCGAATGAATTAGGTATTGCACATTCGATCGGATAATAAATCTAATAAAGTAAGAAACGTAATTTTCTGTGTTGACAATGCATAGTAATTAAAATTGTCAAATATGTAGGGTTGGTAATCCTGTGAAAGACAAAAATAAAATAAACCATTAATAATTATACGTAACGTATTTTTTCAATTTGAAATATGTCAGGTATGTGTTAGTTTTTTTCTAGAGAGGATGCCAAAATCTAAAGGATCAATAAAAATCTGACTTTTATTAGGTTTTATCGTCTATATTTTCTAGTAGAGGAAGATGTGTCCGCTCTTTATTTATTAAGCAAATCGATGCGGCGTTCGAATCGTAGCTAGGTTTTGATGATAAAATGAAGTCCTAACCCACTTAAATTTATGTAAACGACGGAGTCACGTGACTATCCTGTAATTAATAATTACAATCCTCATGTGTTCGTAATCGCGATACTAGGCCTGTAAGGTGATCATGGTCGCGAACTCTGAACGTCACGAACGCAAGGGTCGTCTGCATATGTCTTCGTGTGAAATGGAGCGAATTCCAGCTCTTGGCAGGCGTAAGAGATTCTCGCTCGTGAACGGACTACTTGCACTCTCTCAACATTGTATCTCTAAATTTTAAAAAGGTAAAAGTGGGGTGAATATAGTACGCTCGCTCGTACGGTACGTGTCAAGTGGGAAATAAGAAAAAAGGTTTAGCCAATTACCACATAGGCTTTTTTATATTTTCTGCATAAAACGGCTTCTTTTGAAGCTAGTAGCAATCTTTACGTATCATAGCAAATCACCCATTTTGGTAAGAGCAAGAATGTGGGAAATATGTATGTCTAATTTGCGAATGAATTCAGGTATGCAACCTTTGATCTGATGATAATATCTAATACAGTAGAACGTAAATTTTCTTGTGTTGACATGCTAGTAAATTAAAATTAGTCAAAATATGTAGAGGTTGGTTATCCTTAAAGACAAATAAAAATAAAAACCATATATTAAATACGTACGTATTTTTTTTATTCAATTTAAATATGGTCAGTATGGTGTTAGTTTTCTAGAGAGGATGCCAAAATCTAAAGGAATCAATAAATCTGAAATTTTATTAGTTATCGTCTATATTTCTAGTGTAGAGGAGTGTGTCGTCTTATTTATATGAAGCAAATCGACGCGGCGTTTCGATCTTTTAGCGAGATTTTCGATGATAAAATGAGAGTCCTACCCCTTAAATTATGAAAAAGAATGAGTCGCGTTGACTAGCCTGGTATTAATATTACATCTCATGTGTCGATCGCGATAACTAGCCTGTAATGTGATCATGGTCCGGAACTCACAATGACGTCACGCACGTCCCAAGGGTCGCCTTGCATATTTGGCAGTGTGAAATGAGCGGAAATTCCAGCTCTTGCGCAGCGTAAGAGATTCCTCGCCTCGGTGCACGGACTACTTGCAATCTCTCAACTCGTATCTCTAAATTTTAACAGGTAAAATTGGGTGATCATAGTACCTCGCTCGGTAGCGTACGTGTCAGTGGGAAATAGAAAAATGTTTAGCATTACCACAAGAGGCTTTTTATATTTTCTGCCAGTAAAACGGCTTCTTTGAAGCTAGTATGCTTTACCAAGCATCGAAAAGTTCTTTCAGCTCACAAATTGTAACAAAAAAAAAAAAAAGAGGTACCGCTGTAATGTACCAATTGCCCCTAGCATTTTAACCTTCGGCTTTCATTCTCTTCTTCATAAGTGAAATTTCCGAATATATTTGGAGGTGTTTATACGTGTGCCGATAGACCTTAAGTAATATTTATTTTTGCTTAAGTAAATCTCTCCTGATCTTAAATTCAAAATAAATACAAAATTAAATCGCTCAAATCCTCAACCGTCGACATAAAATTGAAGTGGAGTGTTAGGAGGAATTTTAAAAGCGGTAAAGTAGCTTTCGCCTCATTCTTCACGATAATATTATCGAGTACGGGAAGTTGTTAAGAAATCATTTAAAGAAAATGTCGGTGGGAAGTTTGATGAAGAGTCGATTTATACATACCAACGAGATCGAAAGTCACAGTGGGTAGCTATGGCGACCGATAGAAAGAAGATGTGCAACAGAATTAGAATTTGGAAGGTTCTAACTTAGTTTTTTGCCTGAACCAGAGAAAAATATATACCGTAGCGATTCGAAGCATCCCCGTATCATACGCAGGATTAATGCTCCTGACTTTACACCTAAAGAAATGAGCATCACGGATGAAACGCAACTATACACGTTCAATTGTCATTAAATTGGGAACACTTAAAATTTGGACGACTGATTAACGCCTCTGCGCCGTATCGTCGTCCCACTTGTCCACGATCATTGATGTCCCTCCCAACCTCACTTCTCCATAGTCTTCCCGAACCTACATGTTCATGATTTATGAAGAGATTCTTTTCAAAACTCATTTCTCGCACCCTGTCGCGCGTTGTGTTCAGGTCCGATTATGGTTTGAGCCATGGCGATTGCTTAAATCTTAAAGGCTCTATGTATCTTGGTCCTCGTATCGCCCCGCTAGATACTGCTTGAGGTTGGGCGGTAGTGGACAACGTATTTCTCCTTACTGTACGGGTGCCAGCATCTTTTCATACGCAGACCCCGGCGATCTCTGACTTGGTAAGCCCCATCGGAAGGTCCCTTTGTCGATCGTGAATGTGCTGTGGATTTCTAGATCGACCTCCAGAATATATCCTTCCGGGTTGTCGTCCGGGAACGTGGACAATTCAAATTTCCCGCGGCCTCCACCCATTCGAGCCTCCAGTCGGCGCGACTGCGACAATCGCCCAGCTGCTGTACATGGCATTGATGTCGTAATACATCAGGTCGTGCTTGGCACGCGGGATCGTAGTCGGCATGTATTGTTGGTGCTTTGGCGTACCTGTACAAAATATATGAATTAGACATTTTAAAAACAATAATATTACGCATTATACCTTGAGAGCTTGCGTCATGTGCCCCCTCGATGCCTTTCTCCAAGAACATCAAGATGTCAACGTCTTGGAGTGTCTAGCTCTACACCTGTTGTTTCAACATGGCGTCCCACGAAAGTCCGGGTTGCGGTGTATAATGGCTGCATCAAAGCCCATAATTCTTGATGCAGCTCTCCCGGAAGTTTTCTCGAAACGTCGCGCGAGCAGTAAAAACGTCCGTCCTTCAGATACAAATCCTCAACTCCCCTAAGGTCTGGCATTTGAATTTCCCGCAGAACGCTCTGCGCAATGCTTCGTAATCGCGCATGTTAAGGGGAGTATTGGACAGATCGTTGTGGAACGCCTGTATCGGTGGCATCTGTCCCTCGCTGAGCTTTCCAAAAAACAAGAACCTGTACAATAATAGGGAGAATACGCCTTTTCTCTTCAGGCAGGGTGGCGTCCTCAAAACTGGCTCTCGAGCACGGGGTACCCTTCCAAATTAGAAGCCAGCTCTCTAACGAAGACGCCATTAAAACGGGGGGGGAAAAAACGGTCCATAATTTAAATTTATGTCGCTGTCCGTCCGTGGTCTTGCACCATAGCGACATACTGACTCGGTGTTGTTAGGAATGACTTTCAAGTGGCCGGTTGTGCCGAATTCTCCACCAGCAATAAAATTCCGAGAATCGCTAAGGTTTTCTACCTGCATCTATTTACGTCTATAAAGTTTTTAATTGGTAAATTTCACAATATTGCATTATCTTGATAGGACGTTGTTAAAAATCCGAGAATCACTAAAGGGTACTTTTTCTACCTGTGTTCTATTTACGTCTATCGCAATGATAGAGACTCCAGGTTCGTGCATGTTTAAAAATTCCTGGAATTACTCATTAAGCACAATATCAAACCGCAGCAAAGTGTCCCATTGGCATCGATTCCGCGATGACCGTGAAATTAAGCGCTAATCATCCATAATACCTTTGCTTTGATTCCGCGACCCCGACTGCCAATCAATCTATACATACATTTGCTTCGGATTCCGCGAAATTACCCGCGGAATAAAAGCGCTACCTTGAAATAGCCGCGAACGAAACCACTGATTAGCGTAGTTCGCGGACGCCATCTTTCCGCGACTGACCATCTTTACGCGATTAAAAAGCGCCTAACTTAAAATTGGCTGCCTAATAAAGCGTGAAATTACTCTGCGGATAGAATCGCGACCTTGAATAGTCCGCGGCTTAAAAACGCGAGCCTGCTAAACCAAACTTCGATCCCTCGAAATTACCCGCGAGTAAAAGGCGCGAGACGCTAATCAAACTTCGATTCCAGGAATTGCCGCGGATTAAAGGCGTGGCGCTATCAAACTTAGATTCCCGAATTGCTCGCGGATGAAAGCGTGACCTTGAAATCCCCGCGAAATTAACCGCGGATGCATGAAGTTATGGGACGCGGATGTTTCTTGAAAGTGCGCGAGATTGAGTGTTAATTAAAAAAAATCCGCGAGATTAGACGTTAATTAAATAAAATCCGCGGGTTGGGCGTTAATTAAATAAAATTTCCGCGGGGTTGGGCGTTAATTAAATAAATTCCGCGAAATCATCCGCGAACCGCGGATGCATGAAGTTATGGGACGCGAATGGCCTTGAAAGTGCGCGAGATTAGGCGTTAATTAAAAAAATTTCCGCGAGATTGGGCTTAATTAATAAAATTCCGCGAGGTTGGGCGTTAATTAAATAAAATTCCGCGAAATCAAACCGCGAACGGGGATGCATGAAGTTATGGGACGCGGAATGGCCTTGAAAGTGCGCGAGATTGGGTGTTAATTAAAAAAAATTCCGCGAGTTTGGGGCTTTAAATTAAAATAAAATTCCGCGAGGTTGGGCGTTAATTAAAAATTCCGCGAGATTGGGCGTTAATTAAAAAAAATTCCGCGAAATCATCCGCGAATTAAAAGCGTGAGCCGCTAATCAAACATCAATTCCACGAAATTGCCTAAAATTCCGCGAAATTAGCCGCGAACCGCGGATGCATGAAGTTATGGGACGCGAAAAGTGAGCCCGTTCCCCTGTAGTATACCTACTGGCGTCCGTTTCAGTGGAAGGATCGTAGTAAGTATGTACGTTTCCACAAACAGATAACCGACTGGGTGAAGCGAATATTAACGTCGAGCGCCAATCGGAGATATATGATGAATTATACACACCACGTATATATATAGAGTGAGTTGAGATGAACCGACCAAACTCTGGGAATGTATTGTATACGTGAAAATGATGTAAAAAAACTCATTGTACTTGACAAACACTGCTTTTATATGCGCTATTAAAGTGTCTACCTCAGGATAATATTTTCTGATACCATCTGCCACAAGATTGAGAGCATGAATTTTACACGTAATGTGTAACAAGTTAGCATAATGTTTTTTAAGAGACCGCCCTACAGAAAGCATGTTTGCGGCATCATCACTCATAAATATCAACAGTTGGTTTGTTGAAAGTTCAAACTTTTCCAATGTATTTAACACTAACTTTGAAATTACTTCGGTAGTACATTGTTGTACTCGTCTGGAAGCTAATAGAATTGAAGGTGACGATTGATGTGGTTCTATTGTACGTACCATTACATTGACCACAGAATGTTTTTTACGATCTGTTGTTTCGTCCATACATAACCACAGTTTTTTATCTTTCAACTCCGATTTAATTCATTTTTCATGTTCACGAGCAGATGGCACAATTCTTTGTAACGATGCTCGACTTGGTAATTTGCAGTCCGAATATTTATTCCAAAAGAAGACATATGCTTCTTTGTCTAGTAAATTAGACGGTAGATTCCATGCAATAAAGGTAACACAAATTTAAATTTGTCATAGTGTCGTGTGCAATTTTTTTTTTTAAGAATGTTGTTTACTATTTACGTGACGTAGACAATTTTGGACCAACACATTAAAAGGATATTACAAACTACACATTGAATTTTAACATCATAATTTACGTCAGGCATTTCTGCTATAAATTCGGTAACTTTGTCTAACATTGGTCGTTTTCGTGACGTAGGCAACATTTTTAAAACAAGCGTAGAACTACGAAATAGTATTTACGGCAGCGTACATGTATACACAACAGATCTGGTTGAGACTCGCAGTTATACTGAGGGTTGTATCGAACCTCTGCCACTGCCCGTTGGCGCTAGTGAGTAATTCTAGTAATTACTCAATACTGCCGTTATAGCAGCTCGCTTCAACATTGTTGGGAAGACGTTTGCTAAAACCGACATGTTAATGAGGTAATAAAAAGGTAGCAACATCTCGAAATCAGTAGTTTGAAGAACTGTGTTGTTAATCCATGCGGATTAGCAGCACTAGTATTCGTCAATTTCGAATAATTTTGGCAATCGCGTGGCATACTATTATTGAACCCTTAACAATTGAAGTGATTGTGACTTGTGGCAAGATACAATCCTTTCCGAACATTTTTTTCAGCCATATTTGAAAAATATTTCCAAAATACACTCGATATCCAGTTAATTGATCGTCGCTCTGAGTTTCGTGTTAATTTGATTGTTAACAAGGTTCCACACTACCTTTGTCTCATTAGTAGAACGTTCCAGAATCAAATGGCTGTGGCCTCTCTTGGCCACTGAACTCATATCTCGGTATTCTTTTTTCTTTGCGCTATATGTATGCTTTACATCAGGAGAAATATTATTTCGATATAACCAATGTAGGCGTAATTCTGATATTTAGCTGTGTAGTCATGACAGACGCGAATCTTGATTGTGGTTAGTGAGTTTGATTGACCCTTTTGAACAATACATATTCAGGTATCAAAGAATGCAATTAAGGAATGTATTAAATGCCGTGTCTACGTCGCTATTATGATACATAAACCCCTAATTTAATTCCCTCAAAAGTATACTATCTCTTTCTAATGCAATTAGTTTGTTGGGGTTGTTGAGTGACACAAAAATTTCGTTTTATCGTAGTCGTCATGCCAAATTCAATCATTACTTCTACCTTGAAGATGACCTGGTGTTCTGCAATGATATTGTCTCGGTTATGAGTGCACCTGATCATGAATATCACACTGATGAATGGCGTTTGTTCATTGATTCATCCAAAGCTAGCTTAAAAGCCGTTTTACTTCACAATAGAAATGAATTGCCTTCAATTCCTCTGGCCCACTCAGGCCAGAATGGAGGAAACATACGACAACATGAAGATTCTTTTAGAAAAAATCAAATTCGATGAATTTAAGTGGAATATCTGCGGCGATCTAAAGGTTGTGGCGCTATTACTCGGATTGCAACTTGGCTACACGAAGTACTGTTGCTTCCTGTGTGAATGGGACAGCCGGGACAAGAAAAACCATTATGTAAAGAAAATGTGGCCGACACGAACATCATTGACTCCAGGAGTTAAGAATGTCATCAATCCTCGTCTTGTCGATCCTCAGAAAATTGATCTGCCCCCTTTACATATAAAACTAGGACTTATGAAAAATTTCGTCAAAGCAATGGACAAAAACGGTCGCGGATTCGCGTATTTGAGGAATAAGTTCCCGAGAATCAGTGATGCTAAAGTAAAAGTGTTTTATAAATAAACACGTTATACACGTTGTTCTACTATTTATTGCGCTATCACTCAGAAACCCTGCCTGATAGAATATTTCTGAAAAAAGATTTGAATCCAGCATAAAAAATGCTGCAAGGCTCACATATACTAATTTGCGGGACAAGAAAAAGTTTAAATTTTGTTAACCAGTGATATCTTAACTATAAATGAATATGATGGTCTTTCTGATGTTAAGGTCGTTTAGTTCCGATATTGGAATATGAATCAGGCTCACTTTTCATTTGATCCTAGTACCACTATCCGAAAAGAGATGGTTTCAAAAATAATATCGTTCGTCTTAACTTTTTTCCCTTTGAATAAACATTAAGCGAGAAACCGAGAAAAAAAACAACTGTACGAATTTATTTTGAATGAATCCGTGTTTTACCGATCTGTACATATATCAACTACAAATGGAACAATAATTACCGCTCGCGGTATTTCCAAAACATCAATATGCACTTAACGCTCGGACGACCAATAAATATCTTTCCGAATTTTTAAAAGGCACGGAATGCCTAAATGATCCTAATTACAAGAGGTTCGCAGCGCAGGACGGCCGGCCGAGAAGAAGAACAAGAATAAGGGAAAAAGAGGAAAGGCCGCCGTCCGGGCATTAAATTAAAACGCAAGACAAAAGGATACAAATTTCACCTAACGCGTCGAATTTATGGCTATCGCGCCAAAATTTATAGTCGTCAGATAAAACTCACGCGCTCTTCGCACACACGAAAACGTAGGTCTTACGCGTTCGAAAGGAAAAACCAGGAAGGCAGGACCTGATGTACGTCGGACGGATAGGCACTCATACTTATATACGCTCTTATAATGGCCTGAACAGGTGCATTAGTGCAATATCTTAGAAAGTTACACTCCGAAAGCGATCTACATAAACAGCGGCTTCCTGTGCATTATTTCCAAGCGGACATTATCATTTTCTGGCGTATTTACGGCTGAATTAAGGAGCTACGATTATGCGACCACTCTAAATTAGTTTGTAAATCATTTGATTTGGGAAATATATTGGTCTCTACTGACTTTATTAACTGTATATTCCTTATTAACCCTTTCAGTCACAGACATAGAAGTGTATTTCAGAATTTTTTTTTTGCTTTGGTAATGTAATATATACATTTTTTTAAAGAATTTTGCAAGTAGTAAAAACTTTTGAATTTTGAAAAATACGGTTCTTCACCAAGGAGATTGTGAGTTTAAACCAAAGTATTAAAATATAAACAACGTTCTATAATTTGACATTTTTTTTTATTTCTTCTGAAAATTTACAAAACAATTTCTGTTTTTGAAAATGCATAAATGTACTTTACATTTAGAACACAATGTCGAACATTTATTTTTACAGTCTTCCTTTTTGCACCTGGAAGTATTTTTTTTTGTCATCGAATTCTGGCCAGTGTTCTACTCCATCATAACGCTTTTCAGTAAGGGGTCTACATTCTGTCTTGTGTTGCTTTGTAGGTGGTGTTTCTCGGTCTTTAGTTCTAGGTCTACTTCTTTTTGCGGATGATGAAAACATTAAAGATTCTGCAACACTCATTCTAGAACCAAATAAATCTAGCCTTTTTGTTTTTGGTACAGCCACTTCCTCAGCCCGTTGAACATATTCCAACCAGGAATTTGCCAATGCCAAATCTGTGCCGTGGGCGAACATTCTGACCGTCCACTTTTTACTTTGGTGGTATGAACGATAAAGGCTTAGGAGAAAATCTACTTTATCTACACCTCCCATATTCTGATTGTATAAACCAATTGCTTCTAGACGTGGTACTTGTATGTAATCTTTTTGATGTTTATCCCAGCGCCTACAGTTGTCTATATTTCCAGCTCCGTCTAAATTTGACGCTACTAAAACTGGCTTTTTATCAAACCACTTGGTGATTACAATTCCTTCTTCACTTATCGTCAAATCACAAGAACTCCTTCCTTCTCTTTTCATATCTTTATCGCTTTTGAGCGGAGGATTTCCGAATCTATTCAGCCTAATTGTACCAACGGCCATTGTATCTTTAGTATTCAAGTATTGAAATAAATTGTATGTACTAAAATAATTATCGAAATATAAGGCATAACGCCCTTTTTGGTTTTTTGCTTTTTCAATTCTTTCAGCTAGTTGCATAACAGTTGCTGCTCCACTTCCAAATTGTTTATGAATTTCGTTTATTTCGGTACTCGCGCCCTGATATACAAGAAAATCATATACAATTCCTGATTTTCCTGCAAGTACGAAAATTTTGATTCCCCTCTTCTTGGGTTTATTTTTTATATATTGTTTGATATTGATGTTACCTTTGAAATGGACAACCTTTGAGGATAGAATTATACAAATCACGAATCTTCCATATTCGATCGTTGTTATTGTTTTGTCGGCTAGTAATATCAACCAAATGAAGAGCATTCCTTAGTTTAGAATATCGATTAAAGGTCATATTTTCATTTATTATTCGTATACCCAGTGTAGCATTCCAATATAACCTGTTACGTGGAAACTTCAAATTTCCGGTTATGATGTTGATGCTAAATAATTTTTTTATTTCTTCAATGGTTGCAGGTGAAAATCGTGCAATATTTTGTTGGATAGCATATAAATTAGTCATTTCCACCAGTTGATGAAAAATACTCTCTGGAAAGCATTTTTCAAAAAAATTGATTGGTTTTGAAAAATCGGAAATTTCCTCTGTTTTGGGTGTAATCTACTTCACAGGTCTTGTTTGATAAAGTACATTTTTGTTCCAGGCAATATATTTTTTTTCTGTGAGACTGTGTTCTTTACAGAACATTCTCACTTTTTCATGGGTAGAAGCATTGTTGTTCTCGCTGAGTTCTGTTACTTGCTCAGTCTCTTCTTCCAAGACCTTTTCATCATTTTCCACATTATTTTCAGAAATAATGTCGTCAGTCTCGTCCCATCCGTCATCTTCATCACATGATAAATTTCCAATAACGGAGTCATCATCTCTCATAAGAAGTTCCAGAAGTTCTTCTTCTGTTAACCCTTTCGACATGATTGAAAATTATGACAAATAACGCAAGAATCCACAAGAAAATAATAACCTTTAATAGTTTTGCAAAATAGTGCTATAGTACTTTTGTCCCTGTATAGGGACATACAAATTAGACACTAATAAGTAGAATTCACGGTTAGTTACAATTTTATAGTAAGGGATTAAGTTTCAACTTACCTTTGATAATATGTAAAAGGTTTTTACAACACTATTTGAATATTTAAAAATATGTTTTCCCTCCTCTTGCATTATCATCACTTCTAGCTTGTGCTGCTTTACTCAGTACGTATCGGAAGTCTTAGATGAACAGGGTCAAGTGGATGTCATATACATTGACTTTCAAGAAGGATTTGACCAGATAGATCATTATGTCCTGCTGAATAAATTACTAAGGATAGGGTTTTCTCCATCTCTTATCTGTCTCATCCAATCATACCTGATGGGTAGGAAGCAGTTTGTTGAGTACCAAAATATCAAATCGGAAGTATTTACCCCCACATCAAGCGTCCCTCAGGGATCCAACATGGGTCCACTGTTCTTAATTTTTATTAACGACATTGTAGATTCCCCAGATTGTCACTCATTATTGTTCGCTGTTGACATGAAAATATTTTGTAACATAAAATGTATGGATGACTTCCAGAAAATACAACGTAATTTAGACAATATTGATTAAATTTAATTAAACAATTAAATTTTAGCAACTGAAGTCTTTTTATGCGTTCCCATATTTAAATGATATGCATTTCTGCGAGTTGAAACCTGCATACGCCGTTGAAAATTGCGAACTCCGTTGAGCGCAGACGCATGTTACAACATGTTGCAGCCGATTATTAACACATTGTATTCCAAATAATATTGCAATATGCAGTACATTGACGCCAGAAGCAACAAATTATTTAAGCAAAGACAGTGTTGAGATGTAAATATAAACGATTATCAATCAAAAATAAACCGGGCCTACGAGGCCCGAGAAATGTGAATACGCGGTAGAATTGAAATATCTAAAACAGATTTTCATATAAATTATATAGATCAAACGCCAATTAGAGATAGCAACAGGATGATCCAGTTGAGGCATAGACATGGCCCAGAAGAAAAAAATTTAAAGATAAAAAAGTCATGAAGCTTAGAATACCACGCTGGGCTTCGGAGGCCCGTGTTATGCATCCTAGGGTTAAATAATAAATATTAATATCCACACAATGGTTTCACATACGGAGATCAGTAATTACATGCTTTACCATTCTTTGTTTCTTGAATAATAGGAAAACATCCATACCTGTTCACGGTAATCATCATTGTGAGCTCGTTAAACCATTACCTTTACATAATAAGATTTATCTGTTTTATAGATCTATAATTGACGTAATTATAACTTCATCGGTTATGAAGAAATGCACTGCTTTCGTGCTGCTGTTTATGTCTACACCTTCAGTGTTTTCATTATCTACGTCGTTTTACCACTAACTTGTTATGCTTTTATTGATTGCGAGAGGACGTTGATGATAGTTAAGTAACGCTGTTTCATAAACTGATAAATAAATTACTTTTGGTTCGCACGGTGTAATCTTCGTGCTTATTAAAGTGTTAAAGCAGATTTAGATTGTTTTTCCGTAAACTAAGCGTCTAAGTCTATGATTGTAATTAAGTTTAAACGTAAGCAAAGCTATGATTGTTCCACGAAACCAGAAGTGAGGTTAAGGTTTTTTTTTTTAAGTTGAAATCATTATAAATTGGAAAACGAATTTGATTAACTCATAAAAATGTATATAATAAGTAATAAGTAGAGTTTGTTAAAACGGTGGTACCGGCAGTGGCGCACCGCATAAAAGTAGGTACGTAACATACAATATTAGTGAAAAATAATATTGTTACCTTTTGCTATCGTACTGATGTCCACTGTGGCAATTGGAACGGCCCTGGTAAGCTGCGTAGAATTGCAACATCAGCAACGCTTCCATTGTCAATTCATTCAACCGTCGACGGTGTTGTGAATACGTTGTCGTGTACTTCGAAAATGATCGTTCGACATCCAGTGAAGTAAGATTTGCAAATTTCAGATATTCCTTTTCCTCATATGGGCACTCTTGATTTTCAGTTATAGACCGAACCTTTTGTAAATCGGGATTTTTCGTTAAAATTGCACCAAATTTTTGAGCAACATCGACTCCTATGGTGTTCGTCAAGTTTTTTAGAGCGGCTTGTAAATTGTTTATGCAATTTAATGCGTCTCGTGCAGATAAGTGACTGTTTTCTAATTACTCAATAACTTGCGCAACTTCGGAATAGTTCATGGAAATTTCATCTATTTGTTGTTGAACGTCCAAATTGGAAAAAAGTTTCTGACTATCTCGAACTGCTGCAGAATCATTTGAATCAAGTTTCAAAATTACATTTTTCACTTGAGAAAAATATTTCTGATAGTGAGATACTGCCTGGAGCCGTGTTCCCCATCGCGTTATTACAGGCTGAGGTGGTGGTGGTAATTTCGGACACAATTGTTTGAATACACGGATGTGTTTGGGGGATTTGATGAACACCTTTTTGGTAGATGCTATTAACTTATCCACCATCGGATACTTCTTTCGAATGGTTTCTGCTACGAGGTGGCATGCGTGTATGTTATGTGAAGAAGAGTTGAAAAGCATATTTTCAACATCCTACCAACTCTCAGCATTGTTGCGGCTCCGTCAGTAACGAACATTGTGACTTGCGTTCCTGTGATGCAAAATTCTCTCAACGAATCTTTTATTATCTTGACAACGGTTTCTGCATTAGTTTTCTGAATACTTTTGCTGGATAACAACAATGGAGCTGGTGGACTATCACGTTTTAAAGGACGCGCTATAACATGAATGACGCTGTGTTTCTGAAAATCAGTTGTTTCATCCACACATAGGCAGATTTTCTTATTTCTCAACTCGTCTTTTATACATTCCTTTACTGTACCTTGCACACGTGGCAAATTGTATCGTAATTGTATAGATGTTGGCAGCTTCCATGAGGGAACGTATTTAACCCAAAAAAGACGAAAAAGTTCATTAGATGCTAGATGTTGTGGGATGTTGCACACACTTAACATAAAAATAAAATCATATAAAAATTGCCAGTGTGGAATACTGTTTCTTAAATTCAGTACATACTTTTACAACGTTTTCTACATTCAAACCTATCGCGACTTAGCAATCCGCTATTCCATATTGTGCAATAAATATGCGGACTATATTCTAATCCAGGGCAATGCCTGAGATATTTATTCACATTCGAAGGGAACGTTACGCCCTTTGGACGTCCCATCTCCACGTACTTATTTGGCGTGCAGCGTGCAATGTACTGTCGCTTTGAACTCTCTCGCGGTACTGTTGAGATCGACTACGAGTTGGAAATTACCCCTACCGACGCCGCTACCGCTACGCTACTGCCACCTTTTAAATAAACTCTAGTAATAAGCATTATATGGACTTATGTGTAATTAGCTGCAAGTTAGTGTAAAATAATTGTGAAAGTGGCTGCTGAATTCAGGAGATGTTTATTAAGCTTAGACTTGATCATTAGTAGCAGAAAAGAGTAGCAAACCACATATAATTTAGTAATGATAGCAAGGACTGTGGGATAGTATGGCAAACAACAATAGTCTCGGCACACTCTGCACCACACAGATTATTAATTAACTTCGGAGCAGCCGTTTCGAAGTCCCGTGGATCTTCATCTTCAGCCGCGTACCGATTGATGTTAGAGAACATATATTAAATCTAATAAACCCGCCCTATCCCTACTCTTCAAGAAAAATATGTACAGGTACCTATTTTTGCCGCTTAAAACTTAATTAAGCTAAAACAAGGAGAAATAGGCGGAAAAAGTCTTGTCACCACGAAACGCAAGACATCCCACCCTAATAAAAATAAAAATAGAGTGAGACAACGGTTACGTCCTTTCTATCCGTCAAATTTTTGTTCTTTCCGCCTATACCCTTAAACTAAAAACTAAGCACATGCGGAGTATACGGAATATATATGTACCTCTCTTGTTACAGCACGTACCATAAACCAAATGACCACCTCACTGTAATAAATCGAAAAGATAGGAAAAGTGCAAGAGAAAGGTCGGGAATGTACAAAATTGCATGTGGAGATTGTGATAAGCTTAAATTTGATGTTTGTGTAGGGGGTAATCGAAGACGGCTAATTGGAAACAAAAAAAAGCCTTTCCATGAAGACTATCTTGAAAGGACTGCTAAATTACTAAAAGAGCAAATGTCTGCCGGTGATTTCAATCAGTTGAAATTGATTTAGGGTAAGGCATCAAGAAATCTTGCAGGACAGTTTATTGCCCAGTAATGAGAAGTTGTACGGAGGCGACCTCGATATTATCTTCCATTCAGATGGCGCCTTGTATCATACTGCTCGTTCAACCAAACAATGGCTTGCCAACAGTCTTGGCCCGTAAGTAAGCCGGACTTACATGTTCGATGGCACCGAATATGTATGGCGCGAAATGAAAAAAATACCTAAAGAACAATCTTCAAAAAACAATTGCTGATTTAGGAGCCACATTAAAATAAATCTGGGACACGTTAATTCCTGAATTTTGCAACAAGGTAGTAAAAAGTATGCCAACATGTATTCGAGCGGCTATCAAGTCAAAAGAAAACATCACGCGTTACTAGAGTTATTAGTTATATTAATCTAGTTTTGCGTCGTCTCAACCTTTAGTTGCCCAAAATTTGTTGTTCCCTATTTTAAATTTAAGTATTTATGGTAGTATCTCAACCGCGTCAACAATTTGCTTTCATCAGGACCGTATAAAGAATTAAGAAAGAATCCGTTACCATCCATGATCACAAAAACAAAAGATGTTCCGAAAAACTGCCCAAAACTTATTAACGCGAACCTTAAGTTAGAATTGCCAACCCCAAACCTGACAGTTCCAAAAATGTATTGTCTACCAAAAGCTTCCCTAGAATTTGGCTTAGGTACGATATTTTTGCGATTTTTGATACGAAGAAAAGTGCAATTCCGGATTTCCTCGCCACACTAAATTCAAAATTCGAAACTGTTAAATTCACAGTAGAAGTAGAAGTGAACAATTAACTTCCGTCCCCGGATTGTTTAGTAATTAGATTCCAACCACTGTGAACAACCCAAAGTGGGTGCAATTAACTTCTAAATTAATAGATCGGTGAAGTTATCCTTGAGTAATAAAAGTAGGTACAATAAGAAGCCTAAATTCATAAAAAAATGTAGCTATTTACAACAATTACTCATCTATAAAGGTCAATCGCATGCTTAGGAAAGTCCAACATAGGCTTTAAAAATCCACGGCCTTAATCCTAACAGTAACCCATGATAAGAAATTTGTGAAACTTCCCTTCCACTGAGTATCGAAAGGTATTAGTAAAGTTTTTAAGGGACAAGAGATGAACGTAACAGTTCGCGAAATACACTCAAAAACCTTCTTGGCAATCCAAAAGATAAATCGGCCATGAGAGAAAGGTCGGGAATTTACAAAATTACATGTGGTGATTGTGATAAAGCCTATATTGGTCAGACAAAACAAGCGATAGGTACTAGATTCAATGAACACATCAGGTGTTACAGTTACGGTAAAATAGAAGCGTCAAGTGTAGCACAACACATAAGCGAAACCGGGCATAATATTAAATTAGAAAATCTGAAATTGATTGAATGTTACTATTGCACTGCGTCTCAACATATACTTGTTGTCATACGTTAAATACTACAGAATACACAAAAGGTAGTGGTTAACTTATTAAGATATTAAAAGTTGTATTGAATAAAGCGTGGATTAGACTTGTACTGCTTAATTATATACAACTGAATGTTAATTACCTAATTGCCCAGGAAAATATCGTTGTATATTATAGAATGTACAAATATATGCTCGACACCAATATTACGTTTTAGAGATTGATCCTTTGTGTCTTTCCGATGTGGGTTTTTCCTTTTTCCGTGGCCTACCTGTCTTTATGCTTGACATGTTAGTCACCTGATCGGCCCCAGGTGTGAAGTATACGTTCTGTTTGTCCTGGTGTCCGTTCGGGTGGCTAGGAAAGTATGTATGTGGTTAATGATTTCCAGTCGAGGCCAATAATAATAATAATAATAATTAGATACAGCGAATCTTTCATTTCAGTAAAAGCAATTCTTTAAAGCAAGCAAAAAAGAAAATAAAAAAAGATAGTAGTAACAAAAAAAATATTTAAAATTAATAAGTTTAATAACCTCCGTGTCACAGATAAATATACACGAGATACTGTATATTAATTCGATCGAAAAGCTTCATTTAAACATATGTAAATATTCGAAACGATTTAGATAAATCATGTATGCGTTAATGCAAATACGGATGTCTGTTCATTATATGCTTATACAGAGCTGAAAAAAACGGAATCAAGTCGAAACAACTTCATAGGATATGGTAATAAATATAAGCATGCGACTAAAAATAAGCAAAAGAAATGTGAAGGCAGGAAATGGAAAGCCACACATCGAATTGGAATAGGCCGTCATGTGTCATTGATTACCAATTTGGCACTTTTATTGAATATTGCAATAGAAACCTTACCATTTTCCATACCTGTACATGTAAAAGCGGTTTTGTTACAAGCAGTGTTATTCAATGGTGCGATACAGGATTAGCTATTTGCATAATTCTCCAATCGACATTGATTAAATATTTATTTAAGCCGAAAGCACGCTAGTACTATCTAAATCGTACAAATAAACCTATAAATTTTAATTCACCTCTTGACGTCAGAACTTTTACACGTTTTACAAATTAACAAACAAATTAGTGAATTCGCTGGTGCCGAAAAAAACGCGTGAACGGTGAAACTGAGCGAAGCGTGAATTGGAAAAAGTAGGCCGTTTCGCTAATATATCATGTTATGCGAGTCGTATTGGCAAAAATGCGGCGTATTTGCTCGTCAAACATAAGAATTATTGAGGCATATTCGTAAACAAAATGTACTGAAGTATGAAGTTAACGTAGTCGAAACAATATCAACATTGTTTCTCTTTCTATGCAGTACTTTGGGATATAGTGGTGCGTAGCCAAGTATGTTGAACAAGTTTCCCAGTTTGTTGCACTATTCGGAATCAAGTTTTGGAAAGAGAAATCGGAAGATTTCTAGAGCTTGATAGAGGAGCGTTCATGCAAAACCAGACATGTCCACTTTTGGTCAAAATTTAGTTTGATACGGTTTCATAGTGTTCTTGATTGTTTCTATCACCTACAGTGCTCAGAATTGTTCAAAGTCAGTTCTATCCCATAGTAATCTGGACTTGAACATCGACAGCTCAGACAAAATCAGACATGTCCACATTTAAAAACTAAATTTAGTATATCGATCATATCCGCTCATATTGAAAATATCTGTAATGTGCACAATATCACAAAACCACACTGAAAACCAGTCTGGTCGCGGGTCTACGGAAATTAGATCAGCTTTGTTGGCTCACCTCAGATCTCTAAATCTAGAAAATGCAGAATCAGTACGTTTATCTTGTGATAGCTGTGGAGGACAGAATAAGAATTGCCCGTGTTGCCCACATTTTGGCATTTTGGCTTAGAACCGAAGGCCCAACTTCTGTCCATAATCTGGTTTTGCATTTCCCTGTAAGAGGCCATTCCTACTTGCCAACCGATCGCATTTTTGGCCGTGCAGAAAAGATATTTAAGAAACAAAATGTCATCGTTAACGCCGAAGAATATAAGAAATTCTATGAGAAAATTGTGGAGATTCGTACGTTAGGTAGACTAACCCTAGACAATTCTGAATCTGCCGAAAAGAAAGCTAATGTGAAATCTCTGCTGGAAAAGCAGTTTAATCACGACAATACTCAGTGGCAAGACCTCCCAGCACTCACAAGGGAACACCGGCAACCGGCACTTCTCGATTTCGATGAAACCGCACAGACTGAAAGAGTACCTTGGCATAAGAACACCATTTTTTTCTTACCTAGCGTATCTCGCCGATTTGGGGGTACAGCCCCCTCCAAAGATTTTTATGTTTTTTCTATTTGTGTAAATATCTCGGAAATTATAACAGATATCTTTTTCTTTCTGGAATATAATTTGAAGTAAACTACATAGTCCCAAGGATGACGTGAATTATTTTCGGAAAAAATTTATAACGCGGGACCGGGGACGCGACCCCCCTCACGACTTCTTTTAATTTTTTTTTCCTTTATTTTTCACAAATAAAGTATATTACATAGTCTAAAGGATGGCGCGAATTATTTTCGGGAAAAATTAATAACGGGGGACCGGGTACCCCGTACCGCCCTTTTTTTAATTTTTTTTTTTTTTTTTTTTCACAAATAAAGTATATTACATAGTCTAAAGGATGGGGCGAATTATTTTCGGGAAAAATTAATAATGGGGGACCGGGTACCCCATACCCCCATTTTTTTTACATTTTTATATTTTATTTTTTCACAAATAGAGTCGGTTTTATATAGAATATGTATGTGGTCAAATTGAGATAGTTAATAATAAAGATATTAAAAGACAATAATAAAACTTTACTTGTCATCGATTGACGTACATAGATAATTGTCGTTCTAAATAGACACATATTAATGAATTAGTTCGAAAACGTTTCCAAAAAATGCCATAAAATAATCCGATTGAGATGAATTAATTATAAGTGCTTACAGTAGATACCGACATACTAAAACTAGATTGTTCCTGTCACGTACACAGTTATCTGAAGCATATATGAGGTGACCGTTTCAAATAATATGTCAGAAGTATTCTTTCGTGCAGTGTAAATTTGTAGTTTGGCATTATGGCAGCGATTAATGTAGTTAATGTGTTGAACATGTTACTTGCAACGTTTCAAGTAGCCAACATCGCAATAATTCCTTTGACGTCTGAAGAACTTGAGTTACATGATGCGTTGAAGGAGATGATTGTAAGGGCCCAACAAGAAAACATGTTCTCTTTTGAATGTGTCACAGGATTGGAGTTTGAAAGATTAGAAGAACCACATGAAGCGCAATTTGTGGACGATGTAGCAGAAGATGAAGAGGACAATTATGAAAATATTGCATGTGTTCCTGAAGAAGGAGGCAGTGTTGTTGACCTAGATTACAAAATTAAAGCTGTTGAATACTGGAGAAGTGGTAAAAGCAAGCGACGTTCTGTCGAAGGCGTGAAACAAAAATTCAAAAAGGTCAAATCGCAACGCCAATTATATAGATGGGAAGAAAGTGTTAACAGCACAGGCGATGGAAAAATAATTCATGACATGGACCTTCCAAGCTGGGCTTTAGAAGCTAAAGAAGAAATTGGACACGACGCGTTTAAAGCAGAACATTGGTGGATATGGCATTTCAAGAAAGTACAAAATATTGTGTCACGCAAAATAGCAAAATTTATTACTAGGTCGACTCGTGCTGGTATGGAAGACCTACGATTGTTAAGCAATAATTTTATTAAGGAAGTCAAACCCCATATCGCTAGTATCGACAGAATAAACGTATACAACGCCGATGGAAGTGGATTTAATCTAGCAATGCACTCCGGCCGTACTTTGACAGTAAAGGGCGAGAAAACCGTTGAAGTTGTTATGCAATCTTTGCACTCAACAACACATAGTTATACAATTTTGCCGGCCATTTCTGCAGATGGACGGTTACTTTCGCCATTATTTTTGGTATTAAAGGAATCTACGAATACGTTTGGACCACGGGTATATTTCTTCTTCGACGTCTGGAAGGCTCACTTCAAATCATTTCAAAACCTGGCCAACAGATATTTTCTTACCAAATATTGGACCAAAAGGTGTTCTCTTGATTGATTCTTGGAGTGGACATTGTGTTGCCGAACTTCAGAAATTGGTGCGAAAAAATAAAACTGTTAACATTTTAAATATCCCTAGAAAACAACAGCAATAGTACAACCTCTAGATGTGTTTGGTTTTAGATTATAGAAAAATTTTATTACAACTTTTTCTGATACAGTGATTCTTATGAACTACGACATAGATTTGCATCAGAGAAATAGTATTATTAAGCTGCAATCGTTGACCCACAATCAGTTTTCTTCACCGAGATTTTTCGATGTCTTCAAATACTCGTGGTATAAGAGTGGATACGTGGATGGAAGACCGGGACCCTTTAAAAATCCAGTACAATTTTGTTCTGCTAAAGACGCGGAGTTTACGCCCTTGTGTAGTGTTTGTGAAAAACCTGCTATTGTGCGTTGTTCGTGGTGCAAGCAGTACCTGTGTTTTGAACACTTTTATGCCGACTACCATTACTCTAATCATTACCTCAAATAATTACTATATGTATAATGCTACCAGTCACAATTATAATTTCAATAATGACATTACAGTGTGTAGTGTATTCAATATTTCATAAGCATTACACTTTCTTTTTTATTCTGCTCCACTGTTTTCCGAAAATGTGTTGGTTACAAACAAGTTAGTTATATGAATATTGCTCTATAGAATACGGCGAGCTGTAAATTTACGCTGCTCGAAAGAACGCTTCTCATACATTATTTTAAACGGCTGCCTGTGGTCATTTCAATCACATTATGTTATAGTATTTCTTAAAGCATGTATCGAAATAATAAATAATTTCTAAATAAATATATATTTATAACGGCAATCAATGACAAGTAAAGTTCTATTATCGTATTTTAATATCTTTATTATTAACTGTGTCAATTTGACCACATACATATTCTACATAAAATCGACTCTATTTGTGAAAAAATAAAATATAAAAATGTAAAAAATGGGGGTATGGGGCACCCGGTCCCCCGTTATTAATTTTTCCCGAAAATAATTCATGCCATCCTTCAAACTATGTAATATACTTTATTTGTGAAGAATAAAGAAAAAAAAATCAAAAGGGGGGGGGGGCGGACCCCGGTCCCGCGTTATAAATTTTTTCCGAAAATAATTCGCGTCATCCTTGGGACTAAGTAATTTACTTCAAATTATATTCTAAAAAGAAAAAGGTATCTGTTATAATTTCCGAGATATTTACACAAATAGAAAAAACATAAAAATCTTTGGAGGGGCTGCAAAACAACGACTTTATTACAAGCCACGTATTTGTGCAATTCAGAGAAACAATGTCGACCACCATCCTCATTGATTTTTCTTATCCATAACCGCAGCTTTTTCCTCATGTGACAAGAATTGCAGTACAATTCTGGAGAGCTGATTGGTAATGAGAGGCACTTGGCAGGTATTTCCCAGCTGCATGTCTGGGTTATCACATTTCGAATACCTGCTAAATATATTATTTATAATTCAAGATCAAATAAAACAGCAAGAAAAATCCTTTTTACACCAGCGAAATTCCTAATAGCGTTAATTCTTCACTGCCGATGGTAATCCAAAATTGATAATATTAGTCCTTTCAGACTGCTCGACTAAAATTTTCATACGGTGCAGTCCGTTCGGAACGCGTAGACGACATTTTCAGTAACGTTGCATCACGACGACAGGTATATCGAACTCAAGTCAGAAATTGGCTTTAGATTTGGTATTAGGATGGTCTTCTGCGAGGCGCTATGCTTCGATCACGTTCCCGATACTGTCATCGTTTCGACACCGGAGAGTCACAGAGCGGCAGCAAAAAAAAACACAGACATATACGATGGAGTCATGGAGTCGAAAGACTAACCGGAGGGTAATGCAGGGAATGAAAAAAACTGTGAACATGGTCGTACTCACCTTGCTGTCGAACTTGTAACCGGCTGTAGTATCTTCGCGACGTCACATTGTAATTTAATTACCAGAACTTACCTTTCTATCGCCCTTTTGTAGTAATTTTTAATCAACCTCTGTCGGTGGTTGGCTTTCATTCGTGTCTGGGTTCTTTGTTTCTACTCTGTATTGCATTTAATATGCTCGCGTACCCCATGACTATATACAATGGAATATAAAATCTCGATTTTTTTTAATTGAATCAAAAGCAAAAATATTTATAGATACAATGCATCTTTGTAATGGACACTTTTCAATATGCCAGGATTTCATTAGTAACATCCTATAAAATCCTCTTGATTCTTCGATAAACTGTGCAAAAAGAAATAAACCCGGCGGGCAACTGCCTTTACGGTTGGTCAAAGTTATCTGGGAAACTTTGTTTCCTTGGTCCTGATGCGCCATTTCTTCAAGCAATTATCCACATTATGAATGTGATTTTGTAAAAGATGCTATAGTGTGATGTTGCTATGGCTGTGTCGTCTGTAAAGACTTGTATAGACTAGGTAAACCAGTGGACCCAGAACACCACCCCGAGAAACTCCAGAATTAATTTGGAATATTACAAGCTGAAGGCAGGAATTGCGGAAAAATTACTGCATTCGAAGAAAAAATTTGGTTCCACCAAACAATGTTTCAGTGGTCGCCATAGCAAAAATTCACGAATTGTGGTTCGAATTAATATTGATGAATATGACCCGATTGATCAGATCTAGCCCTCAGCGACTTTCTTCTGTTTCCTAGTTTTAAGGTTTCGCTCGGAGGACAGAGATTTCCATCGAATGAGGAGGCCATCACATTCGTAAATGGCTATTTCCCAGATCAAGATGCCAACTGCAATTTGGACGGATTAATGAGATGGGAGCATTGATTGGAAAAGTGTGTAGATTTACAAGGAGGCTATGTTAAGATATAAAACTGAATTTGACAGAAAAAATACTTTTTTCTGAGTTAGACTGGAAAATTTTTAGACTACCCTCGTATTTCATCGGAACTATTCTTATAAATAGAACAGATTGCTCACGCTTCGTGAAGTTTATATATTTTATTGGACTGACCCATCCATTAATTTAAGCATACTTGTGGTTTGAGAGAAATACTTGAAGTTTCCTGGAAGTAATCGTTACAAAATTGCCTATATAAAGCGGTTTTGTGGTTGCAAATGACTACGCAGCTAAAAATACAGTTGCTATGTTTTGATTTTTATAACACCAATGCATATAATTCTGCGTCCAAGCTACAAACCGCAAACGAGTAAGAGGCGTAGGTAAATTCGTATCGTTCGGTGAAAACGTTACGGGTAAACATTCATTTCATCCGATATCTCCCGAACTATCGACTTAATGAAATATCTACCATGTACGTAGCGATGTACTTAAAAGGAATATCAACTGGTCGCTTTGTTTTACATCGAGCTCGAAGTCCGATATCTCATTCGTACCATCATTTCCATTACCGCATAACTTCTCAACTAATTCTTAATTAACGTCTCATTTTTCGATAAAAGATAACCGGCGGCGAACAAAGTTCCCCAGCAGCTGTCCGTCTTCATATATCCGTCGGTCGGTCCCGGTCCACCGGTTGCGGCCGCGATCCATTGACGGGTAACCCACGGCGAGCCACGCTACTCCCGTCCATCCAATAAATTAATAACGCTTTGATATCCAGCGCGGGAATCGAATATCACACGACAGAAAGAAGTGTTGTCAGCTCGGCTGGTCAAACGTACCGCCGCGACTCGGACTCCGCCTAATCTCGGACGAATCTCAACACTCACTCAAAATCACGGTCCCATCTTATTTATGGTCTGGTGACCCGATCTAACATTATAGACCTCTTATCTGCTTGTCGGGTTATACGGGAATGTTAAGTAGCTATTTATAATTGCCATTCGCTAGATGGCGGTCGAATAGCCCGAGTTACGAGTACAGCATTGTCCATTGAGAATGACCATCAACCACCGAAGGATACAGCGGATCTAGAACAGTTATACATGATTTGCTTGTGTTGTCCTAGGAAGAAGAGCTGTAAATCCAAAAATCAGTGATGCTTGCACGTTGAATATGGTTCACTCCCATGGTATTCTTCTAAACGTTATAAAATGTAAAAGACATGCCCAACTCAGGCAGAAATATGTGTAGCATACGTTTTCTGGCAATCCCGTCAATCTCAAATTGTTCAAAAGGGGTCATTCATGTAAGGTGGTTAAAATTACACCTAGAATGATAATTAATGTGCTGTAATCAAACGAGAAAAAAGATGAAATATCAAGGAGTCTATTGTGTAAACATTCAGAATCAAATTTACCAAAAAAAATTTTGCAACGTGAGCGCTGAAATCAAAGGTTTACCAAATATACACAAAAGAAATATACGGGCAAATCTTTCTCCACATTGAGTTGAAACAAAATGCAATTGGCAAACTTTCGTTGTACTTTTTGCTAAATTTTGAGAGAAGTACGATAACAGCAACGGTGCTCTAGAGCGGGATGTACTTTGAAAGTATTATAACTACAGAAAAAGGAAGTCAAAATGAAGCCATTGCTAAATGCTAAAACGCAGGATGTACATCAGCTGTGCTGAAAATCACACAGTTGGCTTTTCCTATACTCCCAGAAAGGTGACGCATATACATAGCAAAATGAAAACTTGCCTAAAACTAAACTTACCCTAATATTCTGTGATCCTCAGCATTATTTCTACAAAATTAAAATGCCAGCAGAGAACTGAGCGCCATGATGAAATCTCAAGAAGCTACAGTTCTTCTGGAAACAGGGATACAATAAATTAATGCTGCTGCTGTCATACCTACAATTCAAAATGTCATATCATGTTATAACCACATTTCCGTCAACCTGGAGATATGTGTGAAAGACACCAAAGCAAAACAGGGTGTCTTCATAGAGTTATGGTATCTATTCGATGAGTGAGTGAAGGTGATCTAAAATCTCGATGCAAACCTTTTTCTGGAGAAGATCTTACAGCTTGAATTACCTGGGCAGAGAATCATGTCAGCTGAGAAGACTAATTCTCTTCACCAACAAATCAAGATTTAGGTTTCACCTTGATTCTACTTGAATCGGTATGTGGAGAGAAAGTGGCACTGAGAACAAACTACAACATATACAGGAAATTGGCAGTTACAGAGGAAGCACAATCATGCTCTGGAGAGGTATTAGTGTTGATCGAACAACATGGACATGCGTGACAATATCCGTCCACATGTTCCACAGTCAGTAAATGACTTTCTTCAACGTAAGGAAATTTAGGTTTTGTCCGGATTTGCTTAGCCACCAAACTTAAACCCATTTGAGCATATATGGGGCATGTTACAGCGAAAGGTTTTGCAAAATGAGTCAAAGTAATAAATTCTACTCTTTTCATTTTAGTAAAAGTAATGGTTTTATAGTTAATGTTTAAACACAAATAATTTTGTTGGCGGAAATGGTTCATCAAATTTAAACATACCTTTGAGATTTAAGGAAGATATTATGCATATGTAAGCAGGGCACAGAAAGCTTCACGCCAGATTAGAAGTGAGGCTGCCACGGCCACGACACGACGTATGAACGCAGATGAATCGGCACGGGCTACCTCAGCGAATGAAATTAGTGATTTATTGCAACAGTTCCCCATCAACCCTTCGCAGTGTTAGTCGTAATTATAGACACAAATATATGTATGTAAATACGTCTAACGTACGCAAGGAAAATAAACGATCGTTGGCTAATAAAGTCATTAAATTTATCAGTGGATTTCCGGATTTGATCTATAATGGAACTAAAGTATTGTGTAGAATTTGCAAAATACCTTTAATGTGGTGGAACAACGGCGACTATAAAAGACATAAATAATGTATGCACAAAAATTAGAAAAATGACGTGCCACATCACACTCAAGTTAAGTTGGGTTTACTTTTGATGTTTATTGTTTCTGGTCTACTGCTTCGTTTAATAATATATTTATATTCGTAATTTAACCATTACAGAAAATTGTCGGTCTTTGTTATGTGTGTAAAGGGCACAATAGTCAATTAAATATAAGATAGAATAAAAAGGTTAAAGTCAATTATAAAATTAAAATAACAAACAATGTCATATACATAAATAAAGAAATTCCTGAATGTCGTAGAACTCCCGCTCCAAAAGTATTGCCTTAACTTTATTTTTAAATTCGTTAGAGGTAAGGTTTTGAACACCTCAGGCAATTTATTATATAACTTTGTTCCCCAGTAATCAATTGCTTTCTGGGAACTGGTCAATCTGTGATACGACACTCTTAGTTCATTTCTTGATCTGGTGGAAATCTGGGGGAAATGTTTCTTTGTTTTGGTGGACGTGACTCACAGCTACCAAGATGAATGCGGATGGAAGGGTAAATATTCTTTCTCTATTAAAGTGTGTTTTACAGCTGTCTGTATATTACAGGTTGCAAAGGAATCTGATGGTCTCCTTTTGCAGTATATAAATCCTCTGTGCTACCGAAGACGTCCCCCATAAGAGTAAACCATAGCACATTATGGAGTGGAAATTTGCGAAGTATCCCGCCTTAGTTGCTTCATGTGTGGCTATGTGCTTAAGCCTTCTGATTGCGAATAGTGCAGATGATGAAGAACAGATTTTGTGTTTTATCAACGTTCACTTTTAGATTGTTAGCCGCAAACCATATTTTCTCATCTTCAATAGCAGCTTCGGATTTCTGGCGGAGGATTTTCTAGTCGATACCCTGGAGTAATATCATCAGCGTACATGCATACCGTAGCTCCACCAATGCTAGCCGGAATATCATTGGTGTAAATGACCACATGTTATACTCATCAGCTGCGATTGCAAGTTGTTCCATTCCGTTAATTGCAATCTATCTGTCAGGTAAGATCTCAGTAAATCAAGAGATACGCCTCTTATGCCACAATATTCCAACTTATTTATTAGAATATTATGATTCACCGAGTCAAAGGCCTTTGTTAAGTCTAACATGTTTAATTCAGCATATTCTCCTGCGTCGAACGCTCTATAAATGTGTTCGACTATATTCAAGATGCCAGTAGTCGTAGAATAGCCCTTTCTACTAGGTTGGTTGAAAAGTTCGCTGAGTGGAAATGAAAAAACAAGTTTATGCTTAAAAAAATGACTCTATTCTTCAGTATATTCTCCCTTAAATTCAATACACTTTTTCCAGCGATTCTTAAACTTACGTATCCCATCCCCGACGTGATTTTCCGAAAGGCCTTCAAAATACCCTGTTACGGTTGCAATAACTTCTCCATTTGATGGAAGACGCTTTCCACGTAGAAATTGTTTGAGGTTCGGGAACAGATGGAAGTCGGAGGGAGCTAGATCTGGTGAATAGGGTGGATGTTCCAAGTATTCGTGTACTTTAATTCGATCAATTTCGCCTTCACAACACCGCTGGTATGAGCAGGTGCATTGTCTTGGTGATAGATGATTTTTTCTTCTACAAACCAGGTTTGTTCTCACGAATTTTTTCATTCAGCTGGTCCAAAAGGTTTTTATAATATTCTCCTGTTATTGTTTTACCGGTTTGAAGGTAATCAATTAACAAAATTCCTTTTGCATCCCAAAATACTGATGCCATAACCTTCTTGGACGATTTCGACCCCTTCGCTTGCTTCGAAACTGGACAACCGGGTTCAGTCCACTATGCGGTTTGTTGTCGCAGTTCAGGATTATAGTGGTAAACCCAAGTCTCATCCATAGTTAGGAATCGACGGACAAAATCTGTTTTATTCTTTTGAAAACGGACCAAATGTCGTTGAGCAAGTCTTACTCGAATGCGTTTTTGATCCAAAGATAACGAATGCGGCACCCATCTTGTCAATAGCTTTCTCAGACCTAATTCATTTTTCAAAATATGTAACACCCGTTCGGTTGAGAAGCCCATAGCCTCAGCAATATCCACCCTTGGTCAATCATCTATTATCAATAACCATATCATGTACAGAATTAATCATTTCTTCAGTAGTAGCACTTTTTGGACATTCAGAGCGAGGATCATGTTCGAGACTTGAACGACCACGTTGAAACTCTTTAGCTCACTTGCATACCTTTGTTTTGAAGAAGCATTATCACCTAAAACGTATACCATTTCGTTATGAATTTCTACTGCCTTTAAACCTTTTTTCACATAGAATTTTATTACAGCACGATGTTCAATTGTTTTCATTAAAAAAAAAAAAACACTATGACACGTCAACTTTAAGTAGCTTGTAAACAAAGACTGAAATGACATATCGACTTGAAATTTTCTGTGGGTTCATACGAAGGATGAATACGTTTAATACAGTTATAAATTTGTTTCTACTAGTGGAGCACAAGTGTCGCCCCGCGAACTTTTCAACCAGCCTAGTGTATCCATGTTGACTTGGACTTAAACATTGCTGCTTTTCGAAGTACCTGGCTAGCCGTTTACTCGGTAAAGAACCGTTTCGATAGTTTTGACGTACACACAATTCCGAGTGGAACCATCACCTGAAGCGTTACGGAAAGAGCTACCAAGTGTACGTAAAGATATCGAAAATAGGATCAAAGCAGAATTAAAAGATAAACATCAGTGGCTATGTCTTGATGAGACGACGGATTGTAAAAACATCTATTTTGAATATTATAGTACGAACATTAGATCCTGTTAAACCGAAATTTAGGATCCCATTAGCTTGCAAAAGACTAAAAAAGTGTACTGGTGAAGCAATTATGGGCGTAGTGCTCGACACGTTACCACAAGTTCAACATTTCAAGTGTTGTTACATTTCAAGAGTCTGTTACAAGAACGGTAGAAGATTCAAGGGATAATCATTAATATTTTCACAAGCTAATATAATCATAGAGCGTCTAAAATGTCATTTCTTTGTATTCCCTTTTTAGAAAAAGTAAATTATTGCTGGACATTAGAGTTAAAGGAGACTGTACACCCGGCGCCCGAATCTAAATTTTACGTTGTTAAAATTTCGTTTGTTCTGCGCACACATGTATACCTCTTCTTGTGGTCGCCTGTACCGAATCCACCATTTTATTATAGCGTTCTTGTTCCTTTTCTGTTTCCCAACAAGTTCTCTCCTTTGTCTCGAAGCGTCATCACGTTCGAAAAAAGAAATAAGGTATTTTTGGCGGAATTTTTATACACGGCTTTTAACTTATCTCGGTCTTCGGGATTGGTACACGTCCTTAACTGCGTCCATCTCGTTAGTTTTCTTATCTACTTGATGCGTTGCCATCAACGGCCGAGAGATATCCATTTTCCTCTCGTCTCTTAATGAATTTCGTCGAGAACGGATAGGGCATGTGAAGCCGCGCAGGATTATGGTCGGCTAGTCGTAGGTTGTTCGATATTATGGGATGTCTGTCAGATGGTATTCGAGCAATAATGTGTTTTTAAAGAATTGTTAGCGTGGAGCGTTTAATTTACTGCACCTAAGATTATACCTGACGATAAGAATTTTGCTTATCCAGTACAAAGCTTGTAGATGTTTGAATTTAGAAATACAATCTAAAATTTCCTTGACGCACATAGGGGCGCCATATATTTTTAAACCAGTAATATTAGAAATTTAACCAAACAAATAACACAACGTTCTCTCTCTCTCTGCTAATTAACAATTGTATATTATTGAAGGATTCTTCCGATTTACCAATGATGTGCAGTCGGAGTAATACCTAGATGCTACAAAGGAATCGCCTTTCTCAAAATTATTTTCTAGTAGAGATGTGCCTACATATACAGTGCGCCCACCTAGTATATATAGGAAAATAATGGTTACTTCAAGCAGATGATTAAATTGTACCAAAAAAGGTAACGTTTACACATTTACTTTAATAAATATCTTTAGCCAAATAAAGATTTATAGTATTTCGTCACAGCATACGTTTTTAAACGAAAAGCTTACCTGCACAGCTTCATATTTAATTTACTAAAGAAGGAGGCATTTTAGGTATAGGAAAATGTTTACAAAAACGATTCTAGAAGAGCTCGTTTATTATATTTTGTAAAAATATACAGGGTGTTCCATTTAATGGGATTGAAACAGCATGGATTCAGCTCGGTTACGATATCGATGGTTATATTCTAGAATCTGGTTGATATAAAAGGCTTTTCCATGCATTGCCTGAAACTTCAAGAAATACTCAATCGAATGAAATTTGAACCATCACCCTGGCACGTAAGGCGTTTAAGATATCGACCGTTAAAGAAACCGCGACATTTCGCAAAAATCTCAAATTATGTCAATTATCTCAA
Source organism: Dynastes maya (assembly GCA_029619315.2). NCBI lineage: Eukaryota > Metazoa > Arthropoda > Insecta > Coleoptera > Scarabaeidae > Dynastes > Dynastes maya. Next base: position 10,884,937 of record JAROYE020000007.1, on the reverse strand, counting down.
CAACTACGATAGATGATGAGAGTTGCCATAGATTGCCATAAATTGGAGAGAGGTGTTTAAAATCGTAATAATATAGGGCAAAATCGGGTGATATGGTGCAGAGGAGAATTGGCGAAGCGCTGTATTTTTGTTATTAAGTGGTAGATGTGACTGAAAGAATTGTTGGAGTCCCACAACGTGTTCTGTTCGTTGGGAAAATTAGAACGGTTTCGAGTAAGTAATAATTTTCTACGGTGATTTAGTATGTTATGCATGCTGTAATAAGTGAGCAAAGAAGACGCATTTTTATGCATTTGCGAACATAGGGAAACATTAACAAGGTTCCTAACATAAAACTACGCTACTATACTGGTTATTGTAAGATTTAAAAAGCGCGCCGCCGTCTCTCCTTGCGGGTCAGGGGGAATTGGCAAAGTGTACTGCAGGAGAGATGGTGCATTTAAAATAAAATTTAGTTTACGTCTTTTTCGAAATGCCAACGTTTTACAAGAGGCTACGCGGTGCTAAAAGAGTAAAATGGACTGAACAATTAATGATGCATCTAGAATAATAAGTAGAAGAAGAACAATAACTAAGAAAAAATCCTCTAGGACTCGCTTCAGTATTAGGAAATTATTGTGAAAATGAAATTCAATCCAGAAAAGATTCCTGAACATGCACTTTTAAATCCGGGGCGTTTAATGATTCTGTCGGAATTCCACAAGCACATCTTTAAATGTCAAGGAAGATCCGACACATCAGGAAAATGATGTCGATATCTCCCAACCACCGCTTGCTAAATAACATGACAGTCAAGAACCTACGGAAAAAAATACTCCGGGTAAAATGCTGCATGAAGTATCTCCGGTACCATCGACTTCAAGAGTGCCTGAAGTATGGAAGAGAGGTCGAAATTTAGCACGGATCTTGAACTCTGACACAAGTACTAAACTATTGAAAGAAAAAGATTCCAAAAAGAAAAAAAGACTAATTGATTAAAGGAGAAAATTAATAAGAAAATAGTTAAAAAGAGAAAAGTGTCAGAAGATGCTTCATTTGAAAATGATTCCGAAGAAGAGGTTGAAACCGAAAATGAGAATATATGTGCTAGTTGTGGTGAAGACCACAACAATACTGCCAAAAACTTCGACTGAATACAGTGTGTGCAATGACATCGATGGCTGCGAAAGACTGTAACAAGTTTCAAAACGTCTGCGATCTTTGTGGACGATTGCTTACTAATAAATACGTTATAATACGTTTTGCTTAAAAACCATCTCACTTGCACTATCTCACCAAAATTATTTATAATAGTAAGTTTTCTTTTAAGTATGTTATTTATTTTGTTCGTTTATGAAGAGTTAATATATTAGCTTTTTTATCATATACATATGTTAAATTTGTATTTTATTAACATAAAAATAAACGATGTATGTATAGTTGAAATTTTTTCGCGTCATCTCACCCGATTTTATCCTGTAAGGCGTTCCATTTGAGAAACCAACACCACGAATACTTGAATATAATTTTATGTTATGCAGCATTTGTCTTGGAATATTTTTGATTTGAAAACTTTTTCTCTAAATTGCTCAGGAAAAGAACTATCTACCGTTCACGAACTAGGTGGTTACGCTATATGGGGCGAGCCATTTCCACGGGCTCAGAAGTTGTGCCTTGATAAGTGGCGGGTTTTTTCTTCTCATGAGTTCGTAGCTACCCGCAGTTGTATTTTTTTAAATGGGACATGCTACATATTTCACGCCCTATAAAATATAAATGTTTCTTGAAGAATTATTTTTTAGAGTTCGCTGAAATAGCGTCAATAAACCTAACATCGATACATAAAGTCTCCAAAGTCTAGGAACTAATAGGAAATTGAAATACATGATTAGCCGACAACATCTTAATGCGACACCTTCAAACAAAACCATACACAATACACCTCCATCCAGTTTAAGTTCAAGACAAATATACATCATAGAGACATCTCACTCGGAGTCTTAACACAAATTGCGCCCATTAGATATGAATTCATTAAGCGTCCTTACCAGCGCCGAAGCAGCATGGCGAACAAGCTTGTTTGTGTACCGCCGCGTTTACAATAGAAACATTAATGAAGGGACAAATATGAACAAGTAAGTGTATATAGAGAGAGCATCGCGTTTCGGTCGAACGAAGAAGGTATTAATTCGGCTTAGAAACGGCTCCATCTCACTCTCTCCATTTCCCAAAGCTTAAATCTAGAACGCGACACATATAGCCGAGACAAACTCGGCTAAGGAACAACCACGGAATCACACCTCATCATCGTACCAGCATGACGTCCGAATGACACGTTTAAAAGTACATATTAAAAGTCACGGTCTTGTCTTCTTTGAATGCGACTTCTCGCCTCTTTTAATTATCTCCAAATTATTATCATGAATACTTGCAAATAATGTTTATGTAGCGTTGGGATTTATTTGTTAGTGGAACGTTTTGTAGGACGAGGAGAATCTGACAGGAGAAGACCCTTTACAAGTAGAGGATCATTTATCTGGATTTGAGACGTTCGGATGTGCTTTGAATGCACGCTTCAAAGATTCTTAATGAGTTGACTAATGTGCCGTTGTGTGAGGTTCTTGGTGTTCATAAATAAGTTGATTTGAATGAGTTTGTAGATACACATTCGTTAATTTAAAAGCATTGTACTAGGGGTGAGAAAATGTTTGAGTTTATTATCTATGTTCTTATGGACGAGGTAAATGATTCCACAGAGCAATGTCAACTCTTCAAAAAGTGTCCTTACAAGAATCTGTGCAATGGAATTAACAAATAATGGCAAAATTTTGAAAGATAAAAATTCTAAGTTGCTTTTCCTAAGAATATCCTGTGGTAAAATGCTTTGTCGCGAAGCAGTCGTATGTTATATTCTTAGCAATTGTTTTGATAACTTCATTTCAGTTTAAGGATTAGTGCGACACGTAAGAATTTATCTCTTGTCAACTGCTTCATAAATTAGTTATTTTGTTGAGCTGCAAATATTGTAAAACGTATTATTTTTGTTTTAGCAAAATTGATAGCAATTGATTGATCGGTCTTCAAAAGCCCATCTTCTAACAAGCGAACTTAATATACCTTCAAAATGTTCCTATCAGACGAAGCAATATTTTCTCCGCTGTTTACTAAAATGTTGCGCCAACCTAAAATCCAAAAGGTAGTCCACACTTGTCAACCTTTATATACCGCCTTGTGTATGAAAGACCCTGTGAATTGCTCAACTGTTAAGTTGCGAGCGCAGTAAAATTAATATATTTAATAATAATAATAATATATTCGTTTATTGTGCCAGTATTAGAAATAAAGTAGAAAATTGTACAAAAACATTGGACTCGTATCTTAATATATAATAGTGTTAATTGTATCAGTTAGATAAGGACAAATGCAATACTGGAGCAAAAGGATCTAGGTCAGCAATAATTTTACTGATCTTCCCCTAGACCCGCATACAGAGAACCACACACACGCGTAGGTAACAAGCACTATCTATAGGTAGTAGGTTTGCGCACATAGAATGAGTATATAGAATATAAGTAAGAAAAAATGAAATAAATAACTGTTGCAATGCAGAGAATCAAGTCAAAAGCAGATGCAGTCACTGGCCCCCATAGTAGTATGTTTTTACCCTGATTTTGAACATTCGAATAGGCAGCCGCTTGAACTGGTTGGGTAAAGCGTTATAAATCTTAACAATATTATATGAAAAGGACCTAGTAAACAAAGCCACCCGATGTATGGGGGGAGAGAGTAAATTTCTAAACCTCAGGTTAAGATTATGAACATCAGTTCTATAAGATATTTTGGAATACAAATACTGCGGTGATCGAGAGAGAATAATCTTATGTGAAAGGACTGCATAATGCAACGATCTGCGATGCGCCATGTTCAGCCACTGATTATATTTTAGAGTATGTGAAATCGGATGAGGTCTTCTTATTCCGTGTATGAACCTAAGACAAGCATTTTGCGCTTTCTGTATTCGTCTTGTATCAATAGAGTCTAAACATGGGCCATACACAGTGTCACAATAATTAAAATGAGAAAGTACCAATGCGTCGCACAGCACTCTCTTCAGCCTAGGGCTCAGATACTCCCTGCACTCCCTTCTGACCTTCACTGCAGTAGCAAGTGGAGTTAATTGAAATCATCATTGAATAAAGTAATTACTAGAGAGCGGAATTATATACATTGGAAATTGACAAAATATGCGCATATATATGCAGAAAAATTCTTCGAAACATGCACAATTTTTGCTAAATATACAGTTTTATGCACATATGCTTCTGATATCGATTAACTTCTTGTTAAATGTTATAAAACAAGAATAATCACAACGAAGCATTTTACAATTTTGACGTTAAGCTCCTTTTCCTTGAACATTTCGAACATTCGCTTGATAATCAACTCTTCCGGAAGATACAACCTCTTTGAATCATTCAAACTGTAGTGGCTTAATCTGCCTTTGAATGAAAAGATGTGGGCACATATAGTAGTAAGGGTGTTTCGAATTGTGCTTCCCACGTTGATCTTTTGGGGCAACACCAAAAAATTTCAACGATTTTTGAATATATTCTAGTTTCGCCTTTGTAATGCCATGAATCGAAATAAATGCCTTATAACACACGATGATAAGATGATAAGATGCAGATTCTTCATCCTGGCGTGCTCTGCGTCTTTGAATGGGTACCAGAGATATCAGACCACTTAAATAGCTGTTTTGTTCATCGTTACTGCATAACGCATTAAAGTACTGCCTAATACCTTGTCTTTCGTGTTTATCGATAACAACTTTTTCAAATAGTATTTTTCCATATTTTTTAAAGTAAAGGTACTTTACTCTTAGGACAATGTGAAGTTTTCAGACGTACACCGTATAATACTAGAAATTCTCCATATCTTATTGATACATGTTTAATTTTAGGCGATACACCACCATTTATCAAGAATAACTTTTTTTCGAAAAACCCATAATAAAAAAGTTTCCCATATGGCGCGTACTTTATGGATGATACTGTATATGAAATGAATGAATTAATTAAGAAATGAATTCCGTATTGTTTTCCGAGTACAATGATATCCCCCACTGCGGATAATTTCTTTGATTTCTTTTTCTTGTGTTTTGAACAAAACTGTAAGCTTCACTTAAATTATTTGAATCAATATCCAATAATTTTTCAATATGTGAGTTCCAATGAGTTTGTAAAAGTTTATCTATTATTACGAAATTTACTAATCATAAGCTGTTTCTAACTCGCCTTAAATAGTTTGAGCAGAAACTATTCACCTTCTCCTCCTCTTTCCATTCCTATTTCGAGGATTTCTAGGTACCTACCTTACCTTTTTTTTATTTATTTAGAATTCGCCAACTTCTTTTATGTCAATTTGATCGATTAGAAGAGCAATAAATGATTTAAAATTACAATCAATTGTTATTCTCTTCAATGAAAGTGGTAAGACACAATAATCATTTCCATTCGTTAATTTATTTTTTTTTTTCATATTAAATGGCATAGCATTGTAACTCTGATAAAGGTACACTTAATACAATGCCAGATATATAAGCTCCTTTAATTAAAATAATAAATCTGACATTAAAAATCCACAGTTATGGCCTTATTAAGACCGAAAGGAACCTTTTCTTCAAGATAAAATACAATAAGTAAACTTCGTAACGATCGTTCTTTCACGTAAATAACAAATTAAGCACTGCGGTTTTCATTAACCGTATCTGCGGTCGACCAATTTATATTAAAAAAAAATATATACCGGCACGAACAATAAACGCTGAAACGGACTGACCTCAATGATCGCCGCGAAATGGACTTTATCTTATCTGCTATTTTGTGAGCCGGCGATGCATGTTGGTACATTACACGAACACATTTTCGTAAGGGAATTCTTTTAGTGAAAACGCGTGTTATTCCAACTGTATAACACAATTTGTATTCTAAATAGTTCCATTTGTTCGCCGATAAGTCGGTCATTTGCATATACTTTTGTTTATTTTACGGATGATGGATTGCGACTTAGCGGTCGTTAAATTTCTTGGGTGTAAGTCAGAAATTGTAGCCAATATTGATACATTGTACGTACGCATATAGGTGCCCACTAAGATGGCACATTTTTGACTTCGTTGCATCTTCGCCAAAATGATTCAAAAAACTTCTAGTGTGGTATTTGGTCCGTAGGCTTCCACGGTCGTCAATAATACTATACTCTTGGTTTCCAGGTTGGAACCGCGTCGTTGGCGTAGCTTTAGTGTAGGCTAAAGCTACGACAACGACGCGGTTCCAACCCGGAAACCAAGAGTATAGCACGAGGGAAGGTCAGTAAGTAGGTCACAAAAAGCTATTATAAAAGTAATAAGAGAAATAGTTAGCCAAAAACAAGGTTTATTTTTCAACATAGTCTCCATCTACATTGACACACTTATCCCATCGCTTTATTAATGCCCCAATGCCTGCTGCATAAAAGTGTTCGGGCTACCGTCTGAACCACATGCGTATCTCTTATTGAACATCATTATCACTCTCGAAATGTGTTCCGCCAAGATGCTTTTTTAGTGGACCAAACAGATGATAGTCGCTTGGGGCTAGGTCGGGACTGTAAGCCGGATGTTTTCTTCCCTCTTCACTATTACTAATCTTACATCCTCCAACCATGCTCTTCCAGGTCCTCCTCTAGTTTTCTTATTTGCCTTGGCTTATGGAACTTCTTTTACTATTCCACTATCTTGCATTCTCTTCACGTGACCATACCATCTCATTTACGCTTACTCGATGACTTCTTCTATGGGTTTCACTTCCAGATTACTCCTGATAGTTATATTCCTAATTCTACCTTTCTGTTTTGTTCTCAATTCTTCTTAAGAAACTCATCTCTGTTGGACATCTTTTTGGAATTTACTCCTTTCCCAAAAGCCTATCTTTTATGCTATCATAAATTTTTCTTCCTGTCAATCTTTCTGTTATTTCTTCATTCTACCTTCCGTCCTCTGACATCATTGATCCTATGTATTTAAATTTCCATGTTGATTTTTTCCAAAACTCTTTTATAGATCTTTATGTTATTATTGAGAGATCTTTGGTCTTTCGCTATAATGACCGTATCATTCGTATAGTAGAGTTCACTTATCTCTTCTCGTCTTTCAGTATCCAATTTCATATGTTTTGACCTCCTTTTCCCCTTCTTTTATTGCTTCATCGAGATCAAAACAGAACAGTAGCGAACAGGGTACATCCACGCCGAAGACCTTTGTTCTTACATAGTTTCTTGTGTTTTTGTATAAACTTTGTACTCCTGCTATTAGTATTTTAGATGTTATTCTGTTTCTTAATATCCTCCATATGTCCTCTCTTCTAATCCTGTCGAAAGCTTTCTCTAGATCTGTAAAGCCGAGATGTACCACCTTGTCCTCTGTTTTCCCCTAATTGTCTCATAATAAATAGTGTACCATTTATCCCCATATTTCCCCATATTTATCAAGTTCATCTTTGGTAAATCAACACATACAACTCGGGATTTAGAAAAAGCAGTATGGTAACATCAAATCTTCATACAAGTAAAGTTAAGAATGATATCCTACGAGATTTATTCCCCTGATAGCTTTCAAATAATGGGTATACAAAACCACCTACTAAAGTAGATTTGCAAACTTCGCGTTACTTCCTTTTGTGTTTGATCCACATCAGTTCTTTTGTAGTTAGAAGAGAAAAACATCGCCTGGGTGTGCATCTGCGCACTCTTTGATACGTTCTTGGTCAATGTTCAGATTAACAATTAATTTCGTTATCAAATTAGCGAAAACCATCGGTCGTTAATTTCGGCGTGTCGACACTTTCAGAAAGCGAGTGGTCGGTGAAATATAGCGGCCGGGCTGCGCCTCCGCGCCTTTGCCACCTCTGCATCTAGATAGCGGGCGCGCACAATAGTAGATGATTAGTGATTTAGTGATTAGTATATTTGTGCACGTCACTACATTTCTAGCTGAATATTATTTAGTTGGTAGGTGTACCTACAGTTTAATCCCGTTTACTGTAGACAATTTTATCTTCTTTAAATTATTGTAAGTTAACCTATGTACTTTCAAAGTTAATATGGCTCTAGTTCCTGTTGAATATAGGAATAGAAAATATGCACTAAAAGATAGATACGTTTGGGTGAGGTAAATTCATTTTGCAAAAGCAAACTTCCTTGGATCAACTATTTACTTTGTTGTCCCAACTGTGTGAAAAAATTTAATGTGTTGAATGAAACAAGATATTTATTAAAGTCGAGTATAGCATTTGAGGGGTCTGGTATCAAAGCAAGCAACATCCATTTTGCGGAAAATGAAATAGGCATGCAATCTAGCGTATTTTTTTTGTTTTTCTAGACTAGCATGATCATTCGGAGCAAAACCGTCTACATCCCATTCATTTTTAAAGATCCGGGGTGCATTAGGCTTCAAAGACAGCAACATTCACTTCAGCCAATCAGTGTTAGGCCAGTGCTCATGGGAGTTCATACAGCAGTGTCCTTGAACTTCCCATTAAAGCAGTGCAAAAAGTTTTATCTGAAACGTAGTAGCAGTAGAAACATTCTCGTCAGGGGAGAAGTGTACCATAGCACAGTCTTGATGCCTTTAAATCGGTGATCAATCGAGGCTGTACAGTTAGATATCTAAAACCTAGGCTAACAGAAAAGAACCAAATTGCATTGAATCCGTTAACATTATGGTAATCACTTTGGAAAAGATTGCAAATCTATAGAAAATCTCAAGTACTATCAAGTATTTCTTCCTGAAGTCCTAAATGTAGAAGCTCGCGAAGATGGAGTTGAAGAAGCTGCCACATGTGAATATGTCGAAGAGTTGCTGGTGTCATGGTAATGGTTAATGAGTTTGTAAGCAAAATGTTTTTAATTTAGTTGTAATCTTGTTTTGTGTTACCTGAAATTAATGTTCTTTTGCAAAGTTAAGTTATATTGACATACTGTTTAACTGACTTTTTATTATCTTTAAGTTTGCGTTTATGTTAATGTAAGGAAATAAACTTATTTTATGTCGTTTTTCAAATCATTTTCTTCTTATTATAGCTGAGGTTTTAATATTTTAATATCCAAAACGTCACGATCCTTCGTATAGGATCAATTGGGGCAACATCCAAATTTAATTAGCAATTTTAAGGGAACTTGATTTCTCATTGTAGTTGAAGGCGGATATTTGATACCAAACTATTTGGGAATATTTTGGTATATGTTCAGTCGGATTTGGTTGAATGGGAACTAACAGAATATTGCCCCTTCAAATAAAACATTGTCTTGATTTTAAAATTGTTGATGCAATCATGCACTCGGTTGAACTATGTGGATTTAACGCTTATATAAACAAACTACTCAGTTGGGTTAAACGTAAAATTTGTAATAAATTATAACTTCCCACTAATAATATCGCGAAAAGACACGCAAGTGAAAGAAGTACGAATAATGCATGCCATGCAATGCAGTAATAAACGAGCAATTCAATTTGAAGGCTTTCCAGATTTTGTGTGTGCTGATACCGAAATGGAAATCATAAAGAATTTGTTAACCGAATGGGGTTTTGGAAACTGAATCCCCTTTATACGATTTATTAGGAGAAGAAGATTGACCTTGAACGTGTGTTAAAGATTAATGGAAATCCTATAAAACAACAATACCAAAGGTTTTGGGAAAGGATAAGAATCACAAAATGACCAGGGAATCTTAAAATAGAAAATAGAAACCTAAGGGGCAACTGGCCAGTAGCGTCCGCCAAAGCCATATAATAATAATAATGATAGAAACCTAAAATCATCAAGAGTTTAAAGTTATAGGCAACGCTGCTAAATTTAGTGCTGACAGGATGCCTTGAAGTGGTTGAGCTGGCCGTAGATAATTTCTTTACTCAATCAACAAAAGCACACAATTATCTTGATGCTAGATATGTAGAGAAAATTGGTTTATTTCACTATATTTTATGTGGTATAAATTTGCAGTGAAAGGTCATATTGCAATTTTATTTATAGAGAAAAATATCACAATTTTATTTCTCAATTCACATCAAATAACTTTCAAATATATTTTTTCCAAAAATTTTCGAAATATATGATGATGTTAAAATACAACGTGATTGCATTACAATGAATAGCGTTCAACCAAGTGCAGACCTACAGTCTATGTGTGTGATGTGTTATCCTCTTTCTGACCCAGCGACTTATGTATATAGTAGCCTCTGGTCCTCTCTCCTAGCCCGGAATTGTCGCTGGTTGGAGTCAGCGTCAATTCCGGAGAAACGGCAATATCACTCGTCTTCGCTCTATTTTCTTTAGGCCCTTAAGGTTCGTTTATAGTGTAATTAGACATCTACAAACACGGAAAAAATAAATTATACTGTGTTTTTACAATTTATAGGTATTTGGTAAAATATCACTTGGTGTTTGCGCCATTATTTAAAGTTAAGTTTTGGGGTTGCCCCTGTGCGCATATCTGAGTAAAGACAGTGAGAGTGTAATCTTCGATAACTCTGGAACAGGTGCCCCGCGACAGCACGGAATTAGTCTTGGTTAATTTTTATAGTTATAATTGAATATAGTTTTTAGTGGAAGTGCATCTATTCCTTTTCTCCCCGTTCCCTTCCCAGTAGGTGCACTAAAAAGATTGAAGCGTGGAATATCAGTAAGTAGGTAGGTGGTGAGGTAGGTGCCATAAATTCTCTATGTATTACGGCTTGAAGAGTTGTAGTTTTTAGTAGCCAGCCAGACAACGTGACTAGTGCGTGAAAATGTCTCAGGTAACGAAAATGGAGTACCGCGCGGTCATCAAATTTTTAACAAAAGAAGGGCATACGGCTAATCACATTAAAAAATGTTTAGACGGCGTTTATGGTGATTTGTCTCCTTCATATTCCAACGTAAAAGAGTGGGCAAAATGTTTCCGTTTGGGACAAGAATCCCTAGACTGATAACGCCTCGAAACATTTCAATTATTGAAGAAACGGTATTAGCTATCAACAGCACATAGTATGCATCTTTCCTGCATAAACTGAGGGACAATATTCGTGCAAAACGTCGAAAAAAATTGACAGAAGGTATTATTATTTTATAAGGTGCCATCCGCGAATGTGGCTTTCAAGAATTGGAACATTAACAGTATAGTCCGGACATAGTTCCAAGTGATTATTATTAATTTTCTCATTTAAAGAAAGACTTTAGGGGACGTCGTTTTAAGAACCATAGTGAGTTGCAAGTAGCTGTAATGCAACATTTTGAGGAAAAAACTTTAGATTATTTTTACAAGTGTATAGAATCATTAATTGATCGTTGTGATAAACGTATCGAAGTTAGGGGAGATTATATTGGAAAATAAAAATTGTTATATTTTACCAAATTAATTTTTTCCATATCAGGCCGAGAATTTATGGCGCCTGCCTCGTAATCTCTTCTTTTTGAATCAGGGTTTTTTTCTCAGATACAACATATGATAATAGGTCGTCAAGCCCAGTAGTAAATGTCTATATTTTACGGCTGCGAATACTGGCTACTCTCAAATTAGTTAGACTTTAGATCGCGAACTCATACGGTATATTGCACGCTGTAATATGGTTTTTTTCAAGAAAATAAATTTAAGTTGATTGAAAATTTAGTTGAAAGAATCAAAAATATTGTCTGTTTGGAATGTGTATCGCAATGAACACTGATTGATATTTGACAAATGCTGACGGGAACAAAGGCGGGAAGAGACGCCAAAACAATCGCCCTGTTTAGTTCGAGTCGACTTGAGCGAAGACGTATTTGGCTAAGTGGTTAATTTTCAAAGTAAATTCAATTGTAGTAGTGTTCAAATTTTACTTCAAGTACAAGATGAATTCAAATTTGATTATGCAAAGGAACGCGCTGTTTTTCTTGCGTGACGCATTACCAGAGGGAGGCCACATAATTATCAAACTTTGGGGTTAGTGTTTTTATTCCATTGATTACATTTTTTAAAGCGTTGTTATTTATTTACCCTTTTTAAAGTGCGGAAAGTGTGCATAGGTAACACTTCCGGTCATACGACCGTAAATATTTGGCTGTTTGAAGTTAACTAATTCATCCTATATATCGAGAATATGGACGGATTTTACACAATGCACAATAATTGAATAAAAATAACGGTGAACGCAACTCGATCAAAGAGAGAAAAGAGATGATTTAGGATTCGATGTCCATTCTACTATGGCGTATGACGTGTTATAACGCCTACGAATTCGTACCTGTTCGAGATCGGAATCAACACGTCATTATTTACATCTTGTTTGGAAGTTGTTTCGAATGTTTCTATTTAGCCGTGTGTGTAAAATGACTTTTCATGGCTGTTTGTTGAACACAATTGCGTTATTAATCAAACACTTCAATCAAATCCGACGCAGCATCAATACGCGCGAATGATGGACATCGCGAGCTGCTCAACGTAGCGACCATTTCTATGAATATTGTACGAACGCGCGTACATCTGATGAGGATGATGAATTTATTTTGGTATCCTCTTTTTTTCTCCTTTGTACTGGTGCTGTATTGTTTCGACAATGCTTGTTCTGTTCGTTGTGAATGTTCGCTGCCGATGAATACAGCAACGGACGTATCCATTTCGAAATGGTGCTGCATCTTCAATCAAACAGAGTGATGTGTTAATTTTTTTATGATAGCTCGTTATGGACATTCAGTATTATAGTATCACGAGTTGGTTGAATGTACATATTATACAGGGTGTTATATTAATAATTATAATAACGCCCGGGCCTCTGATGAGGGTGGGCCTCCGAAGAACCTACAGTGTGTAAATATGTGTACGGTAATGTTTTATATGAGGGAAAAATTTAAAGAAAAATTAATTTTTCGAAATTACTTAACTAATTGCACGGTCTGTAGGTCCGAGAGTGTTCCTAGACATTCTTACGGTAACTTACATTAAACTAGATATCAATTAAAGAAATTTTACTCACAAAATTGAAATACAGCCGAACACGTGCTATCTGGGTGAATATTTTGACTAAAAGTGAGAAATCGATTCCCATTTTTTCACTCTTTTTTATTCTTATTTAATTAGTATTAATTAAATAGTAGTATTAATTAGTGTTATAGTATAAGATAACTATTTATTTTTATTAGTGACTATATTACAGCATTCTTGACCGTTTATCGCAGTTCGAAAGCCATTGTTTCTTATTCTGCCATGAATCTTCTTTTATGTCTCTCACACCATGATTTTTTTGCATTCCTTTTCTTGTTCTCCTTTCAGGGATCCATTTCCATGTTTTTACTGGAAGTCTGTCTAACTTTAACCGTTCCGACGCTAGCGCGTCTCAAATTCAGGAAAAGAAGATTCCTTTTTTTTAAGTTTGAAGTGCTGTAGCTGCCTAACCAAACAAGCTAGGAGGCTCTGCTTGGTCGCAATCGATTCAGCGGTTAATTTTCTATCTGAAACGATCAACTTCGTCGACCAGAGATGCATCCCTAAGGATAAATCAGACGAAAACTAGAGGGATGTCGATTTAAAGCCTCGTTTTCACGCTGTTTTTGGAGGTCCGAAAACCTCAAACGCCCATATCTCCAAAACGGTTAGAGATAGCGGGCTGAAATTGTATTCCGCAAATGTGCGACCACAGGGCTACAAATCGGTACCGTCAGCTTGGCGAAATTCCGACTTTCATTTTTAGTCCATTCAAAAATTTCATCACTTTGGGTAGAAATTTTTACGGCTCTCTTGTATCTCGACATCCGAACGAGCTAGGAGATTAGGTTTGGGTCCGTTCGGAAGCTCTTGGCGAGCGCTTTAAAACTGGAAAAAGATCAACCCTCTAGCTCTAACCGTTCCGACGCTAGCGAGTCTCAAATTCAAGAAAAGAAGATTCCTGTTTTTAAGTTTGTAGCGCTGTAGTTGCCTAACCAAACAAGCTAGGAGGTTCTGCTTGATTGCAATCGATTCCGCGGATAATTTTCTATCTGAAACCGTCAACTTCGTCGACCAGAGATGCATCCTTAAGGATAAATCAGACGAAAACTAGAGCGATGTCGATGTAAAGCCTAGTTTTCACGTCGTTTTTGGAGGTCCGAAAACTTCAAACGCCCATATCTCCAAAACGGTTAGAGATAGCGGGCTAAAATTTTATTCCGCAAATGTGCGACCATAGGGCTATAAATCGGTACCGTCAGGTTGGCGAAATTCCGACTTTCATTTCTAGGCCATTCAAAAGTTTCACTTTGGGTAGAAATTTTTACGTCTCTCTTGTATCCCGACATCCGAACGAACTAGGAGGTTAGGTTTGGGTCCGTGTCCAAAGAGCTCATAGTAGCCAGAAGGGTTTTGACGTTGAACGAGTGGACATATCGAACTCACTATACATGTCGCTAGTGACAGCTAGGTTCGATGTTGTAAATTATAACAATACATTTCCTGTAGGTAGGAATATCGTTTTCTGTAAGGGTGATTACATATAAATATGCTGTGTTTATGTTTAAAAGTTTAGGTTGGAAGCGCTGACGCTATAATTTTATAAGATGTGAGTGTCAGAAGGATTAGATATAAACCTCGCTTAACTTATGCAGTGTGTACACATTTGGAAGTGTTCTAATTTGTGTAACGTTTTTTGGAACACTATGGAAAGCGTTTACAACTTCTTCTCTTCATCGATCTACAGGTGGAATATATTATCAGAGACTGTGGAGGTGACTCTAAAAAGGCTGCCGGGACTCAGGTGGAGTGAGCATTATCATGCAGTGAAACCTGTGATGAAAATTTTTACAAGTCGTGTGATCCAACCAAAAATGTAGGCACGAGAGGTTCAGCTCAAATGTTGATAAAAAAACTTTCTCGGCTACCTTCATTTGTGGTGTAACATTCTTGAGAAGGTGAACCATACCCAAAAGCGCTTGCAGGTTGAAGGAATTACTTTGGATAAGACCGAAGAAAAATTAGTAGGTTTTTTTGGCGTCTCTTTTCCAAAGAAGACGACCTGGTTGAAAATGCGTTATTTTGCTCAACGACTTGTGAAGAAATGGACATAACCTTTTTAACTTTTTGAAATGAATTCTCTTCCTTTAATTAAAATGGTTGTTGATTTGCTCTAAATATCTTAACTTTTTGTTTCAATTGCGTTTTATAAAGACAAGAAAACTACGACACTCGTATGTATTTCCTGTTTTTCTAAACAATTTTAAAGAGAGAAAGTTTGTACTATGGGAAGAATGTATGTAAAATCATTTTAGTTTTATATGCTAGAATGCTACAGTCGTATTAAAAGGTTTTCAGTAAAAGTTATCAATAGAGCCCGGTAACAAGGAACCGTGACATAGCCGTACCTGCCTAGTATACAAAAACAATAGTAAGAAAATAGAAAAAAAAATAACAGAGCTAATATATAATTATAATATGTGAAAAGTAGTGAAACACTCACCCTTTTAAGCAGCCTTAGCTACGGAACAATAAAACTAGATGCACCATTATCAGTATTTACATCATATGGATAAGAGTGGCAAAAAGTTGACACCATTAGATATGTTTCCACAGTTGTCTCGGTGAGCGATGTTCGCCGTGGTGAGAAAATTTGTTTATATTTTGAAAAAGAGCGTTCAACATCTACCGATGTTATACATGCTTGATTAAAATACTCTTTGTACTTAGTCAGTGGATTATTCGATACACCATCACAAAATTGTTCTAGTGTGCTAAAATCGGGATCTTTCTGTAACACACTCTAGAACTTTTCTAAAACGCGATTATATTTCAGACGTTTGGGGGATTTCAAAAATACTTTTTTGTGCTTGCTATTAATGCATCTACCTCGGGAGAGCTTTGTCGAATGGTTTCTGCCACAAGATGTAAAAGATGTACTTTACACGTAACATGTAAACACTTGCAACCATGTTCAAGAAGAGAAGGGCCTACCGAACGCATTATCGCTGCACTATCGCTCATAAACATCAACACTGTATCTTTTGAAATTTGAAATTTGTCCAACGTACTAAGTACAACCTTCGTAATTGCTGCAGCAGTACACCCTTGCCTGTCTTCTGCTAGCTAGTAACAGTGGTAATGTAGGTTTACTAGGGTCTAGTATGCGTACCATAATATTTATAATTGAATTTTTTTATAGTCTGTTCTCTCGCCAATACATAACCAAAAAACTGTTTTTTCAATATGCGCTTCATTTTTTTTCCCACGTAATCGCGTACAAATGCAACATGCTTACGTGCCGTTTTCTCCGTTGGCAACCGCAACTCGGGATTGTATTTGTCCCAAAAGTCCTTAAACGGTTGTTTATCGAGTAAGCCTAGTGGCAAATTACAGTTTATCAACATAAGAATTACATAAAAAAAATGCATTTCTCCGTGGTATGCCCAATTTTCGTTTTCTATGCTGTGTGGAATTTACGTGTCTTGTACAGTTCCATTTCTTATTTGACATCAAATGTATTTTGCACACTTTACAAACTATCTTACTCCCGTTGTAAAACAAATCGGGAAAGTCAGAAATAAACTTATTTACTATGTCCTGAAAGGGACGTTTTTTAGCCTTTGACAGGTTCACTAAAAACTACAATTAATAACTACTCTATATGAATAAAATCAACGCGCCCTATCCGCTATCCAATGCTAAACTGAACTGAGTGATGATGATTTGTCGTGTCGTATCATAATCGACCAACCCTCCCCGCCCACCTAAACACAGTCACACCGCCGCTGCGATTGCTCTCGAGTTACCGGGTTCTAGTTATCAAACCTTTTTTATAAGAAAATATATCTATTTCTATAAAAAAAAAATCAATGTTATTTACGAAATGAAGTTAAACAACTGGTCAAACAACATATATCACCATTTTATGTTTTTTTTTACACCTATTTGATACATTTTTTTCCAGAATGCATCGCTTTGAAAATATACTATCTGTAGTTAAATAATCCACTCTGTATAGATGTAGACATAAGCTACACACCTAACTCGTGCATGTAGTTGAGCCTTTCTTATGTATATGCGTGCTATACGTCCATATACGTCTTATTCTCGTTACTCGTTTACTTCCTATTGTTCATCGCCTTCTGTACCGTTATAACAGAGGCTGCTCGTTTTGTTTTAGCGTTTTTGTTATATAGTAGCTATGTATATCTATATATATACTCTGTGGCCGTCATCCTTCCGTTTATAAGGATTGTAATAAACGCGATGCATAAGATATGAGAAACGTGATATCCGTATCTACAACCGCAGATGTGAGATGCCATTATGTAATTGTATGGCCCAGGTGATTAAGATAGAAGTAAATACTAATAAAACTGCAATACATATTGTACATTGAGAGAAATGTATTGGTAAGGCGTACAATATATTTGTAGTTAACGCGTTGTGGTAACATCTACTTCTTTTACGGTTCTCGCAACAAACATATACGTAGATCTCACTACAATAAACGTAACACAAACTATTTTTTTCAAGTGTTAGTAGATTTTACGAACACGCAGTATGACAATGAGTGACATATTGTAGTGAAAAAAACAAAATACCACTTACTGTGGTTACATACACTACAATATTGTTGTTGAACAAATATTAGTGCTACTTACATAATAGAGTAAAAATAAGAAAACAGTTATTTCTTCCTGATGTTAAAGAAATATTTGATAAAACATGTATATTCTTCATGGAAAAAAATTTAATACAACTTGCAAAAATCAGTCTCTATTCAAGAAAATATTTTCATTTCAGGACTATAAAAATGTTTAATATAAGAACATAATTTTATTGAAACTTTATTTGTATTAAATAAATATTTTCTTAAGGATAAAAAAAAATATCCAAGACCGAAAAATGTTTCTTCGTTTAGTCTTTAGACAAGAAAATATTAATATTACATTAACACTGAAAAAGTTTATGGAACGTTATACGCTAAAGGTTATATCATTGTATGGCATACATATTTCTGTGTCTGTCGCTACTCTCTAGGACGGCATAACTACATCTCTTGGCACTAGGTGACGCTGGGAAATATGTCAGTTTCTGTTTTTGGAGATCAGTGGCATAAACTGATACGCAAACAAGGACAGGAGAAATAATCTACATGTCAGACCTACCATCTTTTCACGGGGTCAACTTGGCGACGTACGCGGACGACACCGCGATATACGTGACCCATCGGAATGAAAGGTACGACATGGTCAACATCCAGAGGGGATAGATGGAATGGCCGAGTGGTGTGGAAAGTGGCGTTTGGCCCTGAATCCGGCTAAGACCTGTGCCGTCAGATTCACACGGAGGATCCGGCAACCATTGGGGGGCCTGTCCCTGCGCGGGGTTAGATTACCGTGGTCGGAGCAAACCAAATATCTCGGTCTGCAACTGGACAAGAAGCTCTTGTGGCGCGAGCACTTTCAACAGACCAGCGTTAAATGCTACAGGCCGATAGGCATGATATACCCGTTGATATGCCGAAATAGCAAGCTTGACACAAGGCAGAAAAGACGGTTATATGTCTGTTTCTTAAAACCAAAGATAATGTACGGATCGGTCGTCTGGTGCGCTGCGGCGCCGACTAACATACAAATCCTTGAGAAAATACAGAACAAGGTTCTCAGGATGATAACTAAGGCGCCGCCATACGTGAGCGCCCAGACGCTCAGGAGAGACCTGGATCTGCCGAGTGTTAAGGAATTAGTCGCCTCGATTGCCCGCGCCACATGGGCCAGGACAGAGGGTTCTAAGAACCCAACGATGCAGTTCGTCCGCAGGAGAGACCCGGATCATGCTCCCAGGGTGGGGGTCAGGAAGCCCAGGCATATTATTGACGCGGGTGTATAGAGCCCGAGAGTAGAGTGTAGGACGTCCGTCGGGGAGTTGAGTGGAACCAGCGCGGGCCTGCAGAACACCGCCGATCAAAAACGATAAGAGGGTTTAGGGGCACTGTTCGCCCGACCTCAAACAAACAATACGGCTCATGGTGACAGGAGAAATAAACGTTAATGCTCTTCTCTTCTCATATTGTTTTTGCCGTGAGTGACTCCATCAATACCATGAACTATATATCAGCATTATCTTGGTTATTATTTCAAGGCGCCTTTTTCATGGGTACTTCTACATTAAGTTCACTTTTGTTTGAACATACTTCTGTTACAAGTATGAGAATTATTTACTGCATTATGTATGGATATGTCGTACTATTTTAAACAAGATAAGTGCAATTAATAATGTGGATATAAAATACAATTATTTCGTTACAAGTATATACTTGTAAAGGAGCTAGGTCCCCAAAGAAGAATTCCATATAGCTGTCGAGATTGAAATTCCGAGAAATAGACAATTCTTAAAGAGTCAATGCTCAAAGATTGTTTTAAATGCCTTTGAAATTCCGAGAAATAGACAATTCTTAAAGATTCAATGCTCAAAGATTGTTTTAAATGCCTTAATTTTAATATTATTATGTTTAGTTTTGAAGTTAAAGATTGGCAATGAAGATCCCATTTCAGCGACGAAGCTAGAGTTACTCCCAACAATTTAGCTGAACTAGAATGATTAATAATGTTGTGTGAAATCTGTAAATTTGGATAGGAATTAATTTTCTTTCGGATAGTGTGAAATAGAATGTATTTAGTTTTATCCAAATTTAAGGATGGTCCGTTTGCACCAGCTGTACAATCGATCTAACATATTATTTGCGACGTTCTGAACATCCGGTTCATTGCTAGTGCCCAGTACAGTTGTGTCATCCGCATAACATACCACACTGTAGTTTTCCAGAAAATCAACGATGTCGTCAATAAATAATGAAAATAAAACTGGTCCCACGATGGATCCCTGTACTACACCAATATTACTTGGTAAAAGAGAAGATTTGATTTTTTGTTTCGTGTTAAAATTTATTACATCAATTTCAACAAATTGTATTCTATTGGAGAGATAAGAAATGATCCAATTAGCCACATTTGCCTTAAATCCCAAACAATACAGGTACGATTGCTGTTTGCTAGAATTTTTAAGTACTATTTTTACTATAAATGTGGAGTACAGACAGCCACTTCAAAAAACTACATAATAGGGCACTTTTTACTTACTTCGATAGTTGTCACTATAGTAACCGTCGATTCTGGTAGGATGTACTGCAATTGTGGTTCAACTTACTATACATTTCTGTCGGTGTAGCTTTTATGTTGCTTTTTTGAAATACTCGCTAAATAACAATAAGCTGTGAGTAGTGTTATTAAACACATACGGATTCAACTTAAACAAACTATTACAATATTCTTTCCTGGATTTATGAGAACAATAATAATAATAATTTTTATTGATTCCAAGTATACTTTAAAAAGTACATAAAGCGATAAAACGATAATAAAAATAAAAGCTAAAGTAAAGTAAAGCCCACCACTTCCCACCGCAAAAGAAAAAACGTAATATAAACTGTAAGTAAGGGATTAGCAAGAGTGTCCTCTAAAAAATCGTCAACACTGTAGTAATTAGAATGTTTTTTACATTCTGCTTAAATGATGCTGTGTTCTTTAGGCAATCAGGTGGTCTGTTGTACAGTTTTTTACCCAAGTACTCTAGCCTTCGGCCAGTTAGATACAAATCCCATCTTGGTATATAGAGGCCACAGGGATGGCGAGTATAATATGGATAAATGCTGCTGTTGGTTGGAAGTCTTTGTGTATGTAGTGAGTTGCTTCTAAAATGTATAAAGATGAGAAGAGATGAGCCCCAAAGTAAGATTCCGTTCTTGGCAGTAAATGCTACAAGTAAAGTAAAGATAAGTTTTGTAAAATGATAGCATCATCCTCAAATTTACAGAATTCGAAAAATCATATAAAAAGAAAAAAATTGTCCACAAGTATTGGTCAGTAGTCGAAGAATGCAACATTAAACAACACAAAAGCTGATCACTGCTTTAGCACCACCAACAACTGCACAATATTCAAATTTCCTGATGAACAAGACTATTACTTGAAGAACGATACTTAATTTTCGAAATTATGCTAAAGATACAAGTGGATTTACATTGACAATTGTTGTAGAAAAATATACCAATAAATTTGAAGATTTAAGATGTGAAGAAAATGAACAGAAGACAAGTTACTTATCCGTTCCCCCATGTTTGTCGTTGACTGGACTTAAAATAATCTCCTAGTACTTCCGCTCCAGCTAATAGGAGGCCATAAAATAAAAGGAGTTGAAGCTATGGAGAAAGAGCTACTAGTCGCCACAGGGATTTTCACGTTAAACGAATGGATATACTGAACTCAGTATACGCTCCTCCAATGACAGCTACGTTCGATGTTGTAAATTATAACATTACACAATATTGTGGACACCCCTGAAGATCATGATAAGGAAATATCTAGATAAGAATTCTCCAACCTTGATTTCCCAAAGTTAGCATTGCAATTAATTTCAAAAACCTCATCATAATATAACAAAAAGCTTAAAATCCCTTCAGTAATAATTTACGAAACGTATGTGATAAAAACTGAAGTGCAATACAAACATATATAAATATATTCGCCACCATTGTATACGTTGAAAGTTGATATCCACATATGTATTATTTACCCTTACTACTAGCAATCCTACAACTGCTTCCAATTCAAAAACTAGACAGTATCGTACTTCAACATATGCATGTATGTAGATTAAACAAAAGCTTCTATTCTAACCAGACAGTTACATACGTACACACTCAGATGAAACGTGAACAGTGAGCTTTCAAATGAAGATTTCTTCCTTCGTTTTCGGCATGGAAGCGTTCGCGCGAGCAATTTGCGGAGATAATGCCCGCACTGCCCGAGTCCTCTTTTAAGTAACAATCCATGTAATTCCGAACCGGGCATTAATTTTAATCGTATGTGAGAAGAAGAAATTATTATAAATCGTGCGTGTGTTTGTATATGTTTTGTATGCTCTGCTCGGCCCGTTGTATTTATATTGCTTAGTCGTCTCTTTCCCACCTTTTGAACCTTTCGAATGAAAAGCGTCTAATCATCGCAGCGGGAGCTGTTCATCCTAGGTCTTTAGTTTTTGTTTTGATGGAGCGCGTGAATTAATTAATAGAGACAACCCGCAAGAACAGAACAGCATACATAATAGCAAATGTGTACAGGTCTTCCGTTATATTTTAGCCGATTGCTATATCCGTTAATATTGATACTAAAACGGAACTTTAAAATGCTAATTGTTTAGTATTGATAAGTCTTTCGTATCTAATACCAAAATAATCCAATGGGCATTGATGCGAACTTATAATAAAGATGTTGCGTTGGCAACATCGCCCAAAAGCACGTGGTTCTAGCAAATTTTGATGATATCTACCCAAATATAATCTAACGAGGAATTTTGATGAATAAAGCTTTTTTTAGAAGTAGCATGAGAGAATGAATGTAGTAACACTACTAGATGACTCAAGCTAGACGACTGTATACTATAAAACCCCCGCGACATAAATATACAAAAGTTTCCCGACGTAAATGAAGATACCTTAACGAAACATATTACTAAATTGTGGCTTCCGAAAAATAGCTTTTGTCCGCCAGAAGGAATTTCATATCTATCGGGTGGCCATACTGAACACCCTGAACGTCTAAGACTGACAGCTGACTTCCGATGTAAATATTTAACATAACAATATATTCTTGTAAAAAGTTGACACTGCACGCCCAGCTCATATAAAGTCCGTAGCGTGTTCTCTTTCACCGTTTCTTGTACAGAGGTGATTGTACAATGCCAGCACTGCACAGCCTAGCGTGTCCAATATTGCCTTTCGCCTTTCCTTCTCATTTAATCTGAAAGCAAGTCAGGTAAAAGATAGCGTGAACAGCTTCTTCATCAAGACTGATATTTAAAATTGTTTGA
Source organism: Dynastes maya (assembly GCA_029619315.2). Classification (NCBI taxonomy): domain Eukaryota; kingdom Metazoa; phylum Arthropoda; class Insecta; order Coleoptera; family Scarabaeidae; genus Dynastes; species Dynastes maya. Next base: position 10,862,056 of record JAROYE020000007.1, on the reverse strand, counting down.
TATAATTAAGAATGCTCACATTGAAACTGGACACGGCGGAAATCATAAGCTAAAGGAGAAATACGTTAATATAACAAGAGAGGTTATAAAAATATTTCTGCAAAATTGCCAATCTTTTTTGAAGAAATGGGCGCACGCAGAGAAGGGAATTGTCGTGAAACCTACGGCTTTTAATGAGATCAACGCAGGAGCACAAGTTGACTTGTTTATACATTTTTAGATAAAGAGTATAAATTCAGCCTTAGGCAGGGATGTATCCTGAGTCCGCTACTGTTCCCTTTGGTCCTAGATGAAGCAAAAAGAAAAGGGAAAAACGAGGCCAAAGCATATGAAATTGGATACTGGAAGATGAGAAGAGTAGAGAAAAGTGAGCTCTGTTATGCGGACGGTATGGTCATTATAGCGAAAGATCAAAGAACCCTCAACAATAACACACAGATCTACAAAAGTGTTTTGGAAAAAATCAGCATGAAAATCAGCAAAAAAAAGACAAAAACCTTGACAACAAGAAAGACAACAACAAAATGTAGTACAAATAGATGAAGGGGTACTAGAACAAGTACGAAAATGTAAATACCTATGATGAATGATATCAGAGGATGGAAAGTTATATGAGGAAATAACAGAAAGAGTGACAGCAGGAAGAAAAATTTATAATAACGTAAAAGACACGTTTCTGGGAAAGAAGGTGATTCTAAAAAACATCAAGGTTCAAATGTTTAAAAAGGCAATAACACCTTCGGAGCAGAAACGTGGACAATAACGTAACGTAAAGAAACCGAGCGAGAATAACAGCAAAAGAGACAAGATTCTTAAGAAGAATTGAGAACAAAACGAAAAGAGATACAATTAGGAATACAAATATCAGGAGTAATCTGGAAGTGAAACCTATAGTGGAAGTCATCGAGGGAGCGCAAATGAATTGGTAAGGTCACGTGAAGAGAATGCAAGATAGTGGAATAGTAAGACAAGTTCTTGGAGCAAGAGTAGATAAGAAAACAAGAGGAAAACCTAGAAGAGCATGATTGGAGGATGTAAGATTAGCAGTAGTAAAAAGAGAAGAAAACTGGGAGAATATACAGCAGACTACACAGGACAGGAAGAGATGGAGAGAGATGTGTAAAAAGAGCATAAGCTAAGAGCCCAGTTTGACAATGCCTTACACCCGATAAGTGTATATAAGCAAAAAGATTAACTAAACAAGTAAGTAGGTATAAATTCATATTAAATTACCAAAACAGCAAATTTTTCTTTTATTGGATATCCTTGTAGCTGGCCTGATGTGTTTTTCGAACACGAAACCGGTCGCCTAATTTTTTAATAGTACTTTGTGAGATCTAGACCATTTTTTCATTCCTACCTTTAATATGAATATTTTCTTAATTTAAAACTAAGTGATTTACTTGGAAGAAACATTTTTCTGTCTCGGATTTTTTTGATTTTCTAACCCTAAGAAAATGTAATCCAAATAAAGTTTCAAGAAAATTATTTTTTTATATTAAACATTTTTGTAGTCTTGAAATAAAACTATTTTTTTAAGTGGAGACTGATTTCTGCAAGAAAATCTATTGTCTTCGTGCAAGAAACCATTTCTCTGCGTGTGGCAGCTGTGACGCAGAATAAAGAATAGTGGGGAAATTCTATGGTGAGGAAATTCCATGACTAGGTCAAATTTTAATTAAACTGCTTTTTCCCATTCAATGTACATCAACGTTCATGTACGTAGTACCTCAGACTACGAAACAAATACTTTTCCAGTCATAAACGACAATGTAGTACATGGTTAAATTTCTACGAACATAGAAATTTATTAAGTAGATACGGCATAGCGATTTAAAGAAACATTTCTGTTACTATCGACGACATTTGCATACCTCTTTCCTAATTTATTTTTATTACGTTAATAACATTTGCATAATAGCCCGTTTATGCTCTTGGATTTTCGGTTCCCGCGCGTATGACGTTTGACACGTTATCAGCTATCGTGTTAACATGTGGTCAATTTTAATAATATAAATATAGCAGGCGACCATAATTCATTCGAATCTACTAGCCTACTTATCCTATACCGCAGTATTTCCATAGTACAAGAAAGCATTCGTCAATTTACAAATTAATCGAGAAAATTTCAAGTTTTTTCTTGTATAAATGGATTTTATATAGGAGTCATGCAAGGACGCAGAATCGATTGAGATAAGAGATTTCAAATAAATATGGAAAGTGTGATTATGGATTGCTTAACACTTAAGCGATAGACGAAAATGTCGCCGATATCACGAGCACGGCATGTAGTTTCTTTAATTAAAATTTGTGACATCCGCCTGACATAGGTTACGGCGTAGAATTAATCAATGTAAACATAAGTATTTTAAAAGTTACAATAAATAAAGTTCGAGACTATCTTGGCTAATTTGCAATTTGATGTTCTATTTCATCAACAATCTGTTCGTCAGTAAAGGATGTCTTATTATTTACTTTCAAAGAATAGCTGCATGATTAGTTGGTATTTGATCAAAAAACTTGAAATATTGGAGCTATGGGTTTCGCTTATAACAAAATCTGAAACCGATTAAGAAATTACTAAGTATTACGGAAAATGCACTGGGATAATGTTAGTAATATTATTCACCACAATCTAGTGCTCGATTTTTAGTGAAAGAGATGGTATATGTTATAACTACAAGGGAAACTGCATTATAATTTAATTAAATAAATTTTTCACGATCTGTAGGTACGGGAGTGTCCCCTAGACACTTGTTCGGCAGTTTAAATAAAAAAAATTGATCTAATGTGACTCTGTGTGAGGAATACATATTAATGGTGGTTGAAAATAAAGTCCACTCTCTCACAATAACTCGTTTAATTAATCATGGGCGACCGGTTTCGGGATAATTATCCCATCATCGAGATCGCTTAAAGTATCCAAAATACACAGTTCTAGTATAAATAAAGTTGATGGAAATTAAGTGGACAAACTAGAGCCTATAGTGTACCCTCCTAACAACAAACAGGAACTTATTAGCATTGTCACGATTTGTTTGCAACAAAACTTTTTTCAATACAATAACAAATTATACATGTTACCTCGTGGTTTCGTCATGAGCCATACTGAATTTCTAGATTTCCTTTACTATATGAATTCTTTACATAACTCAATAAAGTTCACTCTGGAAGTTGAAAAGGACAGTCATATTAACGTTTTGGATATCACTGTTCGAAAATCTACTAACGGTACAAAACTAGAATTTGAAATTTATAGAAAATCTACTCACAACGGCATCACCGTTAATGAGAGTTCCAATCATCCTCACAATCAGAAACTCTTCATTCTATTGCTACATCCATAGACTTATTAATACACTCTCCGCCGAAGCTTTCAATAGAAAATTGACTATTATAAAGCAAATGGCCACTATGAACCACTTCAGGGTAGGCGTTATCGATAGGCTTCTGGACAGGTTGCAGAGAAGAAAATTAGAAAGATCCACATACCTAAATATCAAGAATACTACCGCAGATATAGTAAAACCTTACATCTCTTTACCGTATATAAGTACTTTTTCATATACGGTAGCTAACCTATTAAAACCCTATTTTTTCTGTTTCGTTTAGAAACTTACACTCCTTACACGGTTGGTGAACAACAAAGACAAGACTGACGATTTAAAAAAGAGAGGAGTATATAAATTAACATGCGATACCTGCCAATGTAACTACATTGGCAGAACACGTCGTAATTTGGAAACAAGAATCAAAGAACATTTACGATGCGTCCAACCTCTCCTTCTCTCATTTGGCGAACCATATTATCGCGAATAGAGCGCTTTCACTGAATGCACAGCTGAACTTTGACTCAACGCCCACCTTCGAGATCTTATTCAACAGATGATGTCTCATGCAGTTTTCAGTACCCTATATTTTTTCGATTTCCTCAAGTTCCCCCTTCAGTTTAGAGAGGACACTAAATTTAACTAAATTCCTTGAAAAATAATCCTTACGATAACTTATTTCAATTTAACATTGTAATAAAAAAAAACACCGGTTTCTTGTATAGCACAAGTAGAGGGAGTTTAGAAAGAAATACTTCACGCTTATTCTTGTAGAATTTTATTGTCACATTTGACTTGTTTTTAACATGTTGTGTCCGTCCAGTTTACAAGATTTTAAATTTCCTGACTTCAACCATAATACAATCGAATAGTTGTTAAAAATTATGTAGACAGTGTTAGTAATACTTATTTATTAGTTTGACAATACTTCCGGCTTTTAGATTAACTGTAAGTACAATAGTTTTTTATCAATTCACAAATACAAAAAAATAAAAGAAGGATCCATACTATTGGTCTCCCTAGACAACAGCAGATTACAGTCATAAGTTAGAATTTTAATGATATTTTTTATTTTTTATTTTTCCTGACTATGTTGTCACAGAAAAGAGACCTATGTATTAGAATACATTCACCACATAGTTTAAAATTTGTAAAATTGAAAAAAAGGTACAATTCATTTCTTTTTTATTAACTTAACTAAAACTATAATGTATGAGGTATGATCGTAAAATAAGGTTCCCATATTTTTTAAAAATAGACAGCATTCTTTATTTCCTCAACATTACACATCGTTTTAAAGGTAAAAACACGACACAATCGCCATTTCTATCCAAGCATTTTTGCAGACGGTGCTCCAACTTCTGTATCCCCATGTCGTAAAATTCTGCCCCCAGTCCTTTCAAGAATCTTTTCAATTGTGGTGTTGGAAATCTCAGGAATCCGAAGAGCGAGTTGGCGAATGGTGACCCTCCAATCTTCAAGCAGTATGCTCTCGACCTTTTTAACGATTTCCTCTGAAACTGATGATCTTCCGCTCCGCTCTTCATCGTGAATTTCCGTCCCACCTCCAGTGAATTCCCTACACCATTTGCGGACGTGTTGAACAGCTATACACTTTTCTCCATAAACTTCGGTTAATTGACGATGAATGTCTATAGGTGAAACCCCTTTCGCGTTTGAAAAACGTATCACAGCGCGAATTTCGCACCTGGCGGTAGCGGCGATCGGGAGTTCCATCTCGGACGGCTGCTTAGACAACACTGAGTAGCTTAGCGAGACGGGAGTGGTACGTATATAGAGTGGGAGAGCTGCTGCATACGCCAATGTTGTCGGATTTCGCCTAACACATTTTATTGCTGCTGTAGGGCTTTGGGAACCTTATTTTACGATCATTCCTCGTATTTATTTTGTTAACCCTGGAGCACTCGCCTGGTACAATGTTGCCCAAGAGTTCACGTGTGAGTGTTCTTCTCACATACAGTTTTGAGTGATATTTTGGGCTATTCGGTTATAAAAATATATTAAAAACTAATTTGATTCATCTATACTAAACACTAAATTATAATTAAAATTTATTTACAAATAATTAATATACTTAAAATATTTCTTAGATACTTACACTTATAGTTAGGAATGATTTATAAAACAACAACAAGAAAATTGTTAATTAGTTTATGACGTAATCGTATTATATTATATTTATTCCTGGTGTCCTTTTATAGTGTTGCCTGAGGATGAGCTTGTCTCGAAACCGGTAGCGCTGATAGATATTATTAAACAAACTTTGTGAGTAATAGACCACTTTGATTGACCCCAATTATAAAAATATATTAATTTCAATTTAAAAATAAACTGCAGTCCTTATTTAACAGTTTGTATTCAAAAATATTTATAAAAAATGGAATATAACTATAAGCAGATTTAATTATATGTGTGATACTTTACGATAAAATTAAAATTCTCTTATAAATTATCATCTTCATTATTTTTACCAGGGCGGTTTGGACAGGAGTATGTCACATGCTCTGTGCAAACGGAAATGGCACAATGGTTACAACGTTTCTTGGTTTTACGGTTTTTTCTTCTTGGACAGGTACCGCAGAAATCTGTATGTACTTCCGCAACACATTCCGATTGAGGCAGCTTCAAAGTTTCTCTTATTCGGGTTCGCAATGAGAATGGCAAGTAATTTATTGGAGTCCAGTTAATTAAATGTGGCTTCGCTAGTTGTTGCGCTAGTTCTTTTAGGTATAGTCTTCTGTACTAAATATTTGCTTCTGTATTATTGCTCTTGTATATTATTTCAGAATTTATACCTCCAATATACAACATCGTAAAAAATAACCTGAGAGACCATCTACAACAAAATCTGGATACAGAATACAAACATTTAATTTCGTCTACTACGTCGACGCCCCCTTTTGTGGAGTTATAGAACGTAATAATTTCGGGCTTCAATAATTCGCCAGATTTTTGTTATGTTTTGGTTTATAGGAAACCAAGACCATATTTTCCTAAAATTGGAGGCAACTCCCTTTTATTTTTTTCTAAGCGTTCTAACTATGCTTGTTTTCAATTGCAACATATCTTTCAACGTAAAATTAATCCAATGGTAAAATATTTCAAACGCGAACACTCGTCTAATGAGAGAAATGCTCACACTGTGCGCACGCCTACGACAACCGTTACAAATCTCATCACAATCTCGACTAAATATTAAACGAAAGCATGCATATTGTAGACCAGACTTAAAAATTCAGCTCTCAGAGAGGTCGCCAGCTCCTTACTACCATCCGTTATGAAATAAAGGCGGTTCTTAGCAGATTGTGGGAAAAAAACTCAAAGCACGAGTGCTCCAGGGTTAACTTAGAATCCATCAACTTTATTTATACTATAATTATGTATTTTGGATACTTTCAGCGAGCCTGATGATGGGATAATTATCCCGAAACCGGTCGCTCGTGATTTATTAAACGAGTTATTGTGAGAGAGTGGACTTTGTTTTCAACCACCATTAATAAAAAATGAATTACGAACAGTAACGTTCCACCGGAATTAACTTGAAGGAATAAAAACTAAACTAAAACTTTGGCGTTACGCGAACTCTCTACGGTAACACGTCACGCACTCAAAACCCCAGTCGCTTTGAAGAACCAACACTTAGTCTTTCAGAGTTAGATTTTATAATACTTCAAGGCTTTCAGAGTTAGATTTTATAATACTTCAAGGCTTACACCAGAAGAAATCATATTAATTTGCACTCTTTTAATGAGAGGAAGAAAAGCTATGTAGTTACAATAGCCTTTCAGCATTCCAGATATTAATTACATAATAAAGCAACTTAATGACTTAACAATTTCCTCTGAGTCAAAGCAATTTCATCTCGGAGTCGCCCATTTCAATCTGTTTACACCATCATAAACGATCAGCGCTGCGCTAGTTCTTTTTTATATATATTCATCGATGGTGTGATGAAGCGTACCCGTTGCAAATATGTAGTTGCATTTCGATATCGTCGTCGCGTAACAATCTGTTAACTGTTAATCGGAAATAATTGTTGATCCGCTGCCTGTATTAGCTATGTCTTTTAGTTTAACGCTATTCGTATAATTGGATAACAGTAATCCTGTTCGCGCAAGAAATCGTTAATAAGTTGTTTCCATTAGCGATATCGACGATCCACATCGTCGACATTCGTCGCAGATGGACTGGGATTTATGTTCGTTTTCTGTGATTAGTGTTGAAGGAAGTTAGCTGTGTACTAACTTGTGCTTTGCTATGTATAAGGTGGGATACCTAACAATGCGAGGTTCTTCGATTTTTATTATTGGTAATACAATAAAACCTATGATAATTATTTAAATTCATAACCTCCGCAGTTTAAAATTGTCTCTGCAACAAAATTGATGGCATTTTAAGCAATTATATCAATGCGTTTTTGAAATGTACACATATAGCGGGTGAAACTTACGACAGGCGTAACCCATGTACGTAATGAAGGGGCTCGCTAGAGTTGATTTGGTGTTGGAAGAATGAAAAAATTTATCAATCTTGTCGATCTACTGTTTGCTGTTATGGCTATATGCAAAACAAAAGTATTCCTCGTATAGAAAGATCCTTCTGCCTTTAGGCTAAACGTTGATGGAGTCGATGGGCGTGAATTGCCAGTTTAATTGTGTAACTAATTTGTGCATTTGGGTGTAGTTTACCTGACAGCATACCTAGCTATGAAGAAACCACTACATCCACTATTCTCATAGTTAATATATGCCAACATGTTACGTGCCTGAACATATAGCTCGTTAATTCAATACGCTACTGTGCAAAATTTAATCAGAATAAACATGCATTCCCTCAACAGATAAGTTATCGCGTCCTCACGAAAGGAAACAGATCTCTTCAACCCAACACATATAAAACACAAGTATACACTGGGTTTAAATTAAAATTTTATGTCTGACCATAAAACAAACCGTTACGGTTCAGCATCTTGGAGTGGTAACTTTTATTTGGACATAAAAACTACCTCCTTTTAACAAACTTGGTGTAAACACATTCATCCCTGTGTCATATCGCGGTTTATACTTTGAATAAATATTTCTATCCCGAAGACTAGCGCTATTCTTTGTGATTTAATTGAATTCATCTTCCTCTTGAACACGTATTAATTACAATGCTTCTAAAATTCCCGGTTAATACGGAGCTTACGCCCACATGCTTTTCGATATATTATATGGAAGGTGATGGTTTAGCTTGCCGGGGTCGTAGATAAAGAGAATGCCGTAAAAATTTAATCTCGCATTGCGCAAATGAAATAAATTCCGAGGACAAAAGGAGAAATAGAGGTAGCGGCGGTTGGAGGTGTGTATAGGTGGCAAGGGGGAGTGGGGATACCAAGAAATGTACGGAGGAAAGTCGGAGAGCAATCCGCAAATTATTTTAGGAGTGGGCATATTTGGTGTTCGCGGCCTGAATACAAAACAAGGTAGATGTATAAAGATCTAATTTATTTCGAATATTACCGACTTGGTCCGAACTGAAATTGTATACTATTTGTTTCCCTTTTTTATTTCGTATATAAGATGCGGTGCGTTAAATTTTCCTGGAAAAGAAGTTATAAGAATTTTTACAGCAACATGGGTTGTGGTTTTCTTATTTTTCCTCTTTGTAGTTCAGCCAAGTTTATTTATTTCTTTTTTCACCTCGGTTCTGCCAGCATTAGAAGCAATCCCATGGATTTGACTTTTATTGTCCTAATCAAATTTAAGTAGGATATAGCAAGCAAAAGACCAACACAAATAAAAAACTCGTATGGCAATAGCTTCGAAAACCCACGGCTGTTACAGGAAAGACCGGCAACCCCAAAGTTCAAATTCCGATGGAGCTTTAGAAACTGAAAGAGTAGCTAGTTTCTTTAGCAGTGGAATCGTCCGATTTCGGGGTACAACCCAAAGACTTTCAGGATTTCAAAATTTTTGTAAATATCTCAGAAACCATAATGGATATAATTTTTTTTCAGAACCTAATTTGAAGTATATGACATTTTACACCTTCGGAAAAATTTTTTACTATAATTTCTTTTTTTTTATTTATGAAAGAAGAAGTCGCTTTCACGTAGCAATCGATGCCGTAGGTATAACAAATTTTGACAGTTAATAATAATAACAATAACAATAATAATGTACGGTAGCTCATAAAAATCACTGCATCAGAAAATGTTTTAATACGTTTTTTCCAGAATCTAAAACCAAATACATATGCACGTTATACCATTGCCGTCGTCTTTTTGGGTAGCAGAAAATTTATTAGAAAGTAAATTAATCATGGTTGGTGCAATGAGGAAAAACAAGCCAGATATTCCACAATTACCAGATATTCCACAAGAAAAGGAAAAGTAGTTAATTCATCACTATTTCCATTCGATAAAAATAGTACTCTAGTCTCAGTTGTTCCTAAGAGAAATAAAACGGTTATCCTTTTATCGACTACATATGCACACAAATAATTGTGTAGATGAAGATACGAAAATAATAGAAATAATTCTACGCTATGATTGCACCAAAGGAGGTATTGATTCATTTAATCAGCTGTGTCATTCGTCGACCGTTGCTAGAAAAACTCATAGATGGCCGCTTAGGATATTTTACAGCATGTTAGACGCTGCTGGTGTTAATACTTTTCTAGCCTATAAATGTAATTTGCGTAGAGACAAGGTCCCAAAACGCTCTGACTTTTTGAAAGAAGCGAGTGAATAACCGACGACTACCAAGAGAAATGCGCCGTAATATTCGCCAAAGCGTGCTCTAGGCTGCAATGATTTTTGCACTCAAAGCAAAAACAGAAAAGCGCGAAATATATATGAACATTGCTCTAAACAGATCTGTGCTGAATATCGCTTAAGCATTTGTATGGATTGCAAATAAAAGCACATCTAACAACTCATTCATGGAAATACCTTTCCAACGTGTTCTGATTTTTAGAAAATGAATAGATCTTTTTTACCTATTACATTGTTCAAACATTATATAGCAATAACAAAAAATAAGGCATACAAAGTCTTACAACTATAAGCGTGACCTGGCTATGATAAGCAACTCGGCAAGGGTATTATAATTTATATCATAATATTGAGAAATGCTATTAAGTTCGGTGTTATCTCTATGAGGAGGGAATGAAGAGCTGAATTAATTGTAATAGTTGGTATGTAAAAAGTAGCGTTTTGACGAGCGGAAAATCGAAGTACCAATAAATATTGTTATGCATAGGGTTGTACAAGAGTTGGCGTCGCAGATATAATGACTCCTTATCAAATTGCTGCAGGAGAACATTGTGATCAAAACCATGCATTGGATAAATCCTCACGCTTCTAGAAGAAATATAGTTGAGAAATTTGCGCTGAACTTTTTCAATCAGCGCTATGTACGATGCATAAAAAGGACACCAAATCATGCCAGCATATTCCAGCTTGCTTCTTACGTAAGTATTGAACGGTAATTTAAACTTGAAACAATTGCGAATTGCGTAGGACAAATCCTAAAATTTTTAACGAAGATTTTATTTTTGGCATAACGAGGTTTAGACCATTCCTTGAAAAGGCTGTTAATGTGTTCATTTCATTTGAAGTCTCACAACAAAAATGACTAAAAGCTTACGTGAAGATGTGGGTTTATCACCAATACCAGCCAATAGAATATTAATATCATTAGCGTAAAGAGTCAAATTGTCAGGAATATTCAAAAAAGAAGGCAGACGATTACTTAAAATCGAAAACAGAATGGGGCACAAAACAGATCATTGAGGGACACCTTTATTGTGATGTATACTGTAGAAGAGGTTTGCTCGACAGCTACTTTTTGTTGACGATTTTGTAAATACCTTTTGAACCAATCTAGGAATATGACATTGGCACCATACCTTTCCATTTTATAAAGGAGAATATCGTGGGTAACATTATCAAATTGTTTTAATAAATCAATAAACAATAGAAGACAAGGTGTATTAGAATCAACACTGGTTGAAATTTACTTTAGAAATTTAAATTTTTAGGAAATTATTCAAATTTATTTTAAAAATGTAAAAGCTTGTTACTCGTGAGGGATTCGTAAATTTTAGAGGAGGTAGACAAGATATAAATAGGATGATAGTTGTCCAAATTATTAACCGCGTCGATGTCATGGCTTCTGCCGACGTTTCATCCACACACTTATGGAACATCTTCAGTGCTGTTACTGCACATTGACTCAGGATTATTCATTCCGGAGCAGTTTATATAGAGTATGTTTCGGGCCAATGGAGCGGAGAAATTATGGATCAACGAAGCGTGACGGTTGCTAGGAGGTTTAATCAGTTGGAGCTTCCAAGAGGTAGCTATCTTCGCGATTTAAATTGTTGGGATGTTTGAAGATCTCTATACGGATTTTTCTACTATAATAGTGAAGGTAGAGTTAAATTGAATTTGGTGACCAGTTTCCGGTCTATGCTCAGCCAGCGGAGACCTGGCTATACGCAACAACCGCGCACAACGCTCGTGCTCAATAACACGAGTGCTGACCGAACATGGAATCTGGTAGACAGCAGAAGCTTCCAGATGATTGCGTTCTGTGATGGGAAAGTAGTCTGAGAGTTGAAGATGGTTATTATGTTGTTTCTGAAGAGAATATTGCTGATGCGATCGGTGACACCTTGAATATAGGGAAATTAGATGAGGGGAGTTACTGTGGAGAAGGGTTCGTTAACAGTTGGTGGCAGTTTGAATATCTTTTCTAGAATAATTATTGTGGATCAGAGTTTCAGTGATGTGGTTCAGTTCTTGAGGAAGCGTATTGGATTCAGATATGGAAGTGGCCCTTTGGATAAGAGAATTGATAACACCGCGTTTTTGGATTAGATGATAGTGTGAGAAACCATTGAGATATCTATCCGTGTGCGTGGGTTTTCGGTGAACAAAATGTCCCAGCGCAGGGCCCCAGTGCGCGAGAGCATCTAGGATAGGAAGGCAACTGTCCGATTCGACCTCCATGGTGAAGCGTGTGGAACCATGTTGGGAATTCAGAAACAATAAGCAATTGTTTAAAGATTCGTGTCCATGAGGCCAGATGACAAAGGTGTCATCAACGTACCTGTACCAACACTGATCTAAGTTTGTAAAATAATTGTGCTTGCCGTTCGAACGCTTCCATAAGACGCTGCTGTTAATTTCGGTTTTCTTGCAACTTAATGGATAACATTTGAAGACGATTACATTATATTGATTTGTCAGTGCTTGTAGTTATTGCGTGTCCTTAAAATTGAAGAATTCACAAAATACTTCCTACAACATTAATTAATTGATCAACAGTTGAGATGTATATGTTATGCTAGAACTGCTTCTCAAAACATAGCCACGTTTCCTATACTTTATCCTGAATTACGAGCGTAATCTTCTGAAAAAAGACATGCGATACGTCCAACCGCTACTAATTTAAATCCGTTGTTTTCATAATACATCAAACCATAACTAATACTTCCACGCATAATAACGGTAACTCACCCGAATCACAAAACCGAAAATAATCTCCGACACTAATTAGTCGCTGTCTCATTCGAACCTAGACGCACAGGGCCACCGTCTAAAATAAATCGAAGCAACAGCAATAAACATATTTCCTCGAGCTTCCACAAATACATACGGAAAGCATCGAATTGCATTTTGAGTCCAGAAATTATTAATATTCGGCACATCAGAGAAGACGAATATTTTGAAAAGTCAAAAGCAAACATCGATAAATTCTCAACGTTCATGTAGCGAGATCTATGCGAAGAACTCTGTTTTCTTCTCTATATGAGTGAATGAACGCGGATAAAAGTGAACGCCGGACTTGAAGCGACTTCAAGAAGTGTAGAAATAATATCAAAAGGAGCGGTAATAAAGACATATACTGGCAGTTAAACGCACACGTGTCGCGTTTGACGCATACACGGTATATACGCCAACACAGAGCTTTCGTATCTTCTCTTCCAGGATACTCTGCTCGATGCTCTTAAACGGTGGCGTCTGAAGCGTTAATGCCGATCGTAAAACGCAATTTGTGTCCGTTTGCGTATACGAGACAGTTATGTCAAAGAATGGAGAAGGACGGAAATGTTGTAGATTGCTATACGCTTCTATTCTAAGGGGTACTATAGCTTAGTTTAAGAAAACATCGAAGGAACCTTGAATCCGGTGAAAAGTAAATAATTAAATTAAAAATTCACCACAATACATTTGCAAAAAACTCTTGCTTGAACTTAGTTTTTAAATCTGTAAACGATGAACCTGAAGGTACTTTAAGCAAACTGACCAATGAGAGAAACGTTTATTATTTTACTGGGAACAGTGGAGCCAACTTTGCTAAAACAATCTGGCACAACTCTTACTTCCGATTATACCAAAAGTCAGTACCACCTTTCTTATTTTAATTACAACCTCCTATTTCCTTAAATTCTATTCTAAGCAGTTATTTTTGATTAACCTAAAATTTCACGTAGGTTCCATACCTACAAGAGAACACCGGCAATCAGACAATTTAGATTTAGATGAAACTCTAGGGACTGAAAGAGCACCTTAGTGTGTAACATAACACATGGGCTGAAAAGTCCCGGGCCTGACAAAGAAAACACGTTGTTTTTTTTTGTTCAAAATTAGTTTTATTCATCAATGTAATTTCCATCAAGAACAACGCAATCATTCCAGCGCCGCTCTAACATTTCAATACCACTTTTGTAAAACGATTTATCTTTTGCCTCAAAATATGCCTCAGTTTCAGCGATAACCTCTTCATTCGAGCGAAATTTCTTACCGGCGAGCATTTTTTTTAGGTCTGCGAACAGCCGGTAGTCGCTGGGAGCCAAATCTGGCGAATACGGTGGATGTGGGAGCAATTCGACGTTCAATTCATGTAGTTTTGCCATTGTTTTGATTGACTTGTGACACGGTGCGTTGTCTTGATGACACAAAATTTTTTTCTTCGCCATATGCGGACGTTGCTTTGCAATTTCGGCCTTCAGACGCTCCAGTAACGCTATATAATATTTACTGTTGATGGTATTTCCCTTCTCAAGATAGTCGATGAATATTACACCACGCACATCCCAAAATACCGAGGCCACAACCTTTCCAGCCGATTGTTGTGCTTTCGGACGCTTTGGACGAGGTTCACCAGTTGCTGTCCACTCAGATGACGATCGTTTTAATTCCGGAGTGAAGTGATGGATCCATGTTTCATCCATTGTCACATATCGACGCAAAAATTCCGGTTTGTTACGTTTAAACATGGCCAAACACTGCTCAGAAGCATCAACACGTTCTTGTTTTTGGTCAACAGTGAGCAAACGCGGCACCCATTTTGAACAGAGCTTTCTCATAGTCAAATGCTCATGCAATATAAAGCCAACACGTTCTTTTGATATCTTTACGATGTCAGCTAACTCACGCAACTTCACTTTTCGATCATTCAAAACGATTTTGTGGATTTTTTTGATATTTTCTGGTGTTACCGCCTCATTTGGACGTCCACTGCGTTCTGCATCATTGGTGTCTCTACGACCACGTTTGAAGTCAGCAAACCAACGTTTTATTGTTGTTTCTGATGGAGCGGAGTCCCCATAACACTTTTCAAGCCATTGCTTCGCTTGAAGGGTATTGTTTCCCATCAAGAAGCAGTGTAAAATTAAAACACGAAATTGTTTTTGATCCATTGTTTTGGAAATAACAAAAGTAGCGTCACTCTTAGCACAATAACTCACAAACTAATGAATAGAATATCATGAAATTTTAACAGCTGTCTTTTTAAGGTTAGTACTAACTGCAAAACAGGTGAATGCAATAAAACTAGCGCCATCTTTGTGTTAGGCCCGGGACTTTTCAGCCCATGTGTTACAAGACTTTTGGACAGGAGTGTACATCCATTAAAAGCACCTGCGATCAGTTGAATCCCTTAATTTATTTGTTTATTTCTTAAATACAGATCCTTTTTGGGTATATTATTCATGTGCTTGCTTATAAAATTTTCAATTTACATAGTTTATTTACTGTTAAAATAATTTGAGCTGGTATTGCTTTAAATAACTTTTTGAAAACCTCTCAAAAAAAGGTTGAAGGCAGACATATGAGTTTTGGCCATTTTTGTCTTATCTGTCTACAATGAATGTTCTAATTTAAGAAGCTTATAACATCTAAGTAAGTAATATGATTTTTTCCAATTTTAAATATTGCTTGTTTGATCTTGCTTAAGATTTTCTTGGAGTAAAGTCTAATAATCGGCTTGGTCCGAAAGCTGTAGAGAAGGTTATAAGCTTCAAGTCCTCATCTTGTGTGTGCTGGATTATGTAATTTTTAGCAAGCTTGCCGATGGTATCCATCTTCGTAACAAGACTGATAGCCTATGCGATTTTACCCTGTTAACACCTGCGGAGATGTGGAAAGCAATGATTACGATTACCCCTGGAGCCATCCTGTTACTTGTGGACTCATTTATGTAATATACAGCCCAAATTATTAATATTAAATTCTTTGCCTATAATATAATTAAATTCAAATATCACTTAATTAACTTACCATCTAGAACAGTTCACTAAAAACCCTTACCACAACACTTAATTCGTACTGGACGCACGTTTCGATAGCCAAGCTATCATCATCAGCAGGAAGACTAACAAGCCAAGTGAATTTTACGATTTATAGATTTTAAATTTACATATTGCATAATTTGTTTGCTATATAGGGTTAATTTTTCACTTAGCTTGTTAGTTCAGTCTTCCTGCTGATGATGATAGCTTGGCTACCGAAACGTGCATCGAATACTTAATTCGTACGTGTTGTGGTAAGTTAGTGAACTGTTTCAGTGTTCCAGTGTCACAGTTTTACCCGATAACTTACCATCTAAATATTATAATTTTCATTGATCTTTTTATACTTAATTTGTAAGCCATACACAGCTGTGAACGGTATATGAGATATACAAGGATATTTATGTGATTTATGGGCAATCTCACCAATCGGTCCTAAATTTTAAGCAAAGCTTATAACGTTAAGTAGTGTCTATTATGGTGCACAGCCCATTTAAGTTCTACTTAAAGCTTCTAAATTTAACTGCTGACTATTGAGAGCTTAAATGGGAACTTAACCTATAAAATCTGATCTGTGTGATGTATAACTGAAAAATTTGGCAGATACGACGTATACCTTGTATTGTTATAGTGGTAAACTTCAAAATATGAACCAAAATTTAGAATTGTTGCGATTTAATTACGGTTTAATAGACGTATACTTAGATATTATTAGTAACTGGAAAATGACCTCTGTATAATATGAAGAACAGCCAATGTCGTAAATTGATCATTTTCTGAGTTATTGCAAAAGCCATCCCTCAATGCCAACCACGGTTATGAAGAAATGTCAATGCAAGAACAGTCTAACTAACAATGGTCGTTAATTTTCTTTAGCCTTTTCCTCAAAACTAAAAATATTGATATTGATTGTTCTTGTTTCAAGGTACAGGTCAACTATGCAACGTTGTCTTTGCATTTTCGCACTTTCCTAAACAAATACAAAACGTTTCGAACACCATTGAATTGATTTTTCTAGCGACGCCGTGAACTGACAGTCGCTTTGACAGCGCAATACTGCCAACATGCGAGATTTCGAAAACCTGAACCAATCTTGACAAACGGATTGAAGATTCAGATTCAGCGCATCAAATTACGTTAAAAATCGTTCTCATCTGCTCGGATCCAAAAGTTGATCGGAATTTGTAAACTTATAATTTATGTATCTTCCTGAATGTGTGGGTTTTTGATACCAATCTAATATGATATTTCATATCAAGACTTGTCTCCATAGTAAACTGTATATGAAGAGTTTATAAAAAGTATCCACTCTTCTGGATTGCGATGTTGGTCCATCGCTTCTAGTAAAGCGTTGACATCATTACAGAGTGCCAGGTCATCTTGGTTTGAAAATAAATGCTGCAGTTTTTGATACCTACTACGAAATGTGCATATTCTTATCCTTTTGTCTAATAAACTCCATCCTTTGAGCCTTGAGGCTAAGAGCATTGCTTGATTTTTTTGACAAATTCAGATTATGGAGTTATTTAAATCTGAGTAGCTTATTTTATACGACTCCTTAGACACGTCAATAAAGTTGGAATCCGTTTCTATCTCTCTCGAAGTCATCTAGTGGGTTCTCCCCAGGATCCAGAGTTCGTGAATGTAGGGGGGATCGTATGGGACTTTGGTAGTAGTCTGAAGGGTGTTGCAAAGGACTTATAGCATACTTTCATCTAGTCCAATTGCAAAATTTTAGATTATGCTTTTTCATAATAACTTTCACTTGCGTAAAGTTAAAGAGTCAAAGATGATTCCGTAATAACAGGAACGTGTTTTCCTTTCTCACACAAGTATGATACGCAAATCGATAACGCGCAGAAACGGTGAAAAAATAGAACAAAATTACCATCGTTAATATTTTGACGTGCACACAGGTTCACTCTACTTTCCTTCGGCAATTATCTCAGAGACAATGCTCCGTTGCATTCATACAACACACATGCATACATCTAACGCGATGTGGAAAGCTTCTCTTCTTCGCTGAGGACTAGGCTGCGTGTTTCGAACACGGATCGTGTTTCCCCCTCATCATATTCAATGCTAATAATTCCGCTAGTAGCGACGTACATATGCTATACGTTTCTGCTGAGACCGCTGGCTGTAATAGGTACAGTTGTAATAATTACTCTGTGTAAGTGTTACGTACATATAACACGATGTAGTGTAATGTGATGTACGCGAACCACCGGGGAAGAGGACTCCGTCCGCATTTGCTTTATATACATAGCAAACAATTACACGTAATACGTATAATTACCGCGTTACGCTTGAAGTGAAATCGATGCATATCTTATTTAGTGGGAATACGATCTTAGGAAAGGTGTTGGAGTTTCCACTTTAAATTGTATTTAGATTGACATTCATTCTCTTTTTAAAACAAGCAACTAGCGTGCGCTGTCTTTTTTTTTAGAACATTATGGGAGGAAATTCTCAACCACTGTAAAAATGTTATTGCATGAGATGATAATACTTCGAACAATAATGTTGTGAAATTGGCTATAACATAAGTGGATATTGGTTAGATTTTGTAACTCTGATGCATATTGATGTCGTAAACCTAGACGGACAAAAAATTGTATGTTTGGGGAACCTGCAAGAAGTAAACATCCATGGCAAAGCGTCAGGGGACACTTTGGGTATAAATCTCCCCAAAAGTAACAGTACATCATTTACTGTATTTATTTATTGAGTTAAACAATTTTATTTATTTCCAACGACTTACAAAAAGTATAGGAAATGGTCCAAAGACACACACAATACAAACACAAATACAACAATAATAACACAAAAAAAATACATTAAGTAAGCCTACAATTGCAAAGGCAATAATAAAAGGTAGTTGGGCGGAGCGTTTATACGTTAAAGCATCAACAGAATTAGATATAATTAAAACCAAGTAACATTACTTGTCAAAAACTCTTGTATCGAATAAAAGCCGTTGCTACGCAACATATGTTGGACTTGCTATTTACATTTAGATAAATTGAACTTCTTCCAGTGTGAAGGAAGCTTATTGTAGATCTTAATAGCTAGAATTTCGGGCGACTGCTGATACATAGTCAACCTGGATTTTGGAGTGAGGAGATCCTCCCCGAATCTAGTTTGATAATCGTGAAAATCTCGATGTGATCTATAATTCTGCCTATTTATATGAACATACATCGCTAATTCTTGAATAAATATACAAGGTAATGTCAGGATATCATAGCTAACAAAAGAATTCCTACAAGAATCTGTAGGTTTAATCCCAGCAATACAACGGATAATCTTCTTTTGGCTTATAAAAATATTATTTGCCAGTGTTGACTTTCCCCAAAAGCTAATACCATAGGTCAGTCTACTTGCTATATACGCGTGATAAATGCTTAGCAGCTGTTAGAATATTCTTCAGGCTTCGAAAGAGGTAGCAAAGAGAATTAATCTTTGACAGAAGGTTTTTGCAGTGAACTTTCCAGTTAAGTATCTCGTCAAACCATACCCCTAAAACTTTATATTGACTTGAATAATGTGAAATCTTGGGCGGGCATCGTTACAAAGCGGATCTTACCCCGGACAGCGTTGTATGATGTCAGTGCTGCAAGTGTCGGAATATCTCACCACGGACAGCGTTATACGCCCTCAGCGTTGCGAGGGTGAACCTTGACCCGGACAGCGTTAAGAGAGAGAAAGGATCAGGACATGAGAAGACCCCTGGAGAATAAGTTTTTGCATCAGCTTATTAAACCCTAACGGTGACTTAGCACTTCTTTTGAATGATGTACTACACAAAAACAAGACGAAAATGTGCATCGATAAATAAAGCAAACATACACTGCCATCCACAAGAAACCTACGCGATTTTCCAAAGATTCGTTTACATAAAATATTGTTCTAATAAAATATTGTTTCTTTTATTTTTCTAAATAAAAAATGCTTTGAGCTCATGACGATTAGCAGTTCGTGACAACGTATGTCACCTTGAATGGAAAGTTCTCTATACAACAAACAAAAGAAAAGGGTAAGGAGTGAATTAAAGAAAGATATACATGATGCCCAAATAAATTCACGATACTCGAATACTTGGTAGGGGCTAACCAATATATCAACTATGATGCCGTAAAAATCTTAGCTAATACTATTACAGCATAATAAAGAACGGTGCGCAATAGAAAACAACGCATAGCTTTCGAAGAAATTGACAGTATTACCGAAGAAACGTCAAATTCAAGAGAATCATCGTGGAAGTTTCCGGAAAATATTTCAACACTAAGGAAAAGAATGATCTATTTAGACATTTTTGTCGTCAGGCTAATATAAATATTAAAACTCGTGGTATGAAAAATTGTTTTTACTTTATCGATTGTATAAGTAATATCCTTGGAAATGGACTCCTTGCAAAACAGGAATGCACCAGAAACAATCAGTAACAGCTCAACATGGACTGTGCGTTATACCACAAGCACAATCCAACATAATAAAATTGAAATCTTATATTACATATTATATCATTAAAAACTTTCATCTAAATCTCCACCGTATCTTTACTTAAAAATAAGATTTCGGACAGATGTTCATAGCCTTATGACTATAGTAGGTTCAAATGCCAGATACCCCTCTTCCACATAAAACTTCGCTGTACGAAAGATGCTTCTCTTTTCAAATATATTTTCTAACTAATAATTTACCATTTAATTATCTATCGTTTCTTCTCAGGTTTGATAAAAAATTAATGAAAAGCATCTTATTGAAACAACAAGCTTCTTGATGTGTGCAGATAGATAGGTATCAGATGCGTCAGTGTGTCCAAGGCAGCAACTGTGTCTACGCTGTCGTTTTGGATGTTTTAAAATGTTATGCTATTTATTGAAATTTCAATTCTTGTTTGTTTTGTTTGTGTCTTTCAATGTTCAATTATTTGAAATTTGTCGTTAACGCTTCACAACTTTTATTTTAATTCCTGATGAAGTTCACAATAAACAACGAAACAATCAAAAACCGCTTTTACCTTGTAGGTGTAGGGACAATTTTATATCTAAATTTAACCATGCACCAATTTATTCCAGTCCCTTTTATTTCTTGCTATTGATCTTGCCTCCTTCCATGTCATTCCTCTTTTATCCAATATCTTGGCTATCACATTGTTCGAAGTCCCTTTTAGTCTTCCTCATTTCCTCTTTTCCATTGTTTTTGCTTCCCATACTTTTTTACTTGCCTTTGGCTGTCCACTCTCTTCAAGTGTCCCAACCAGCTCAGTTGTCTCATCTCAATGAATTCTAACTTCTTAATCGGTGTCTTTTTGTCACACCTCGAACTCTTCTCAGACATTTCATTTCCATGGTTTGTATCTTGTCTTTTTGCCTTTGGGGCAATGTCCATATCTCACATCCATAAGTAATTGTTGGGCGGTAGATAGCTTCGCATACATAGATCTTTGTTTTTTTTTAGATTTCCTTTTTATTTATAAAGTTGGTGTTCATTGCATAATACGTAGAGTTTTGTTGCGTTACCAATTCTTTCATTTATTTCCGGTTCTTGATCTCCTTTTTTGTCTATCAGCACTCCCAGGTATTTGAACTGATTTACTTGTTCTATTTTTGTGTTCTCAATTACTATATCTATTTTTTCTTCTTCCTCTGCCAATACCATTAAATCTGTTTTCATCTTGTTTCGTTCCATGATTTAGCAGCTCTTCATTCCATACTTTTGGGTTTTCCTGTAGGTCATGTTTATTCTTAGCCACAATCATTACTGGATGTAGACGTTCTGTATTACCATTGTTTTATTAATTTTGAAAGTCAAGTTTCAAAGTTAAAATCGGGTCACGTTTCCCTTTCTTATTTCTATAGACTTTAATTAATAGCGGCAACCGTGACATCGTTCTATTAATCCAAGTTTAAAAGGTAAGTATCAAAATATATTAGTACCGGCAATATTGTTATTACTAATACTATTCTAACCTCATTAGAACGAAAGAATTAATAAATCGTGTACGAGCTCTTCCATTAGAGGCACCGCGCCCAGGTAATTGCGCTTTACATCAACGATAAATAACTGCTCTTCTGACACTACTATGCGCCATTAAGAATCATGCCTTGCTTCGACATCTACGAATACAAGTACCGACACAGAAGGAACACACACACACATGAACAGAGCACACCAGTCCGTACTTCCATACATACTAGATGCTGTCACAGACAAACACTCCACAATTCTCATTCATTAATTAGGCGAGAGTGGCTTCTATTCCACGGCAGTATAATACATAACCTACAAACACGTCCCTGCATACACACGTAATAGCGCTGCGGTCGTACCGGTGCATTTATGCAGGTATTGTAGGCCTTACTCGCTAGCCGCTAAGCGCTGAGCTTCTTTCGCCTTTGCGACATCAATATGTCCGCGTTGGTAAATAATTAAGCAAGTATTTGTCAGCCGTTTCCTGCGCTTCAGCTAGGCCGATAACATTTTTAGGACAGGTTGAAGTAGAAGGCCTCTCTTTGATGCTGCTGCTTTATGATGATAAACGACGGTACGTTTGTCAGTGCTGCGCGACATCCGGTTTTTAGGCGAGTGCATGCGCGTCGTTCGCGTAAAGGATCCCATTTGAAGAAGCGTCGGTAAATAGCAACATCGACGATCGTATGGAAGCCTTTTATTGCTAATAAGGCCCTCTGACTAGAGGTGAATAAATAACTTTTCCTAACACAATTATTTATTGCCTGTGTATCCTAGAGCAGGTGTTCTTCATATTGAATCTTTCATCTTTTGCTTGTTTTGCTTAAAAAAGGAAAATCTCTTTCTCCAAGCTTCTGTCGATGAGAAAAGACCAAAAAGAGATGAGTACTATACCCTCAGATGAAATGAAAAGGGCAACTAACGTAGATTTTATGCTTTTAATATTTTGAGGTAAAAGGTTCTTTTGTTTGAAAACTAATAAATGTACACTGAAAGACTCGATTAGTTGAAACAACCAAACTACACCAATTTTACTCCAACTAGAATCTCCGTTTGAATACGGAAAAACAAGTATTATATTATTTGAAGCAAATATCATATTGTTTGAACGAAATATCATCTATTTTTAATTCCCCCAATATAATTTGAACTACGAATATTCTCAATTTGATCTATTCAAGTTCACTTCACTTCCGATATTTCGTCCACAATCTTATTGGACATCTTCAGAGATGTTACTACGCACTGACTATCAGTGTGTAGTAAAAGCCCTGAAGATGTCCCATATGAGTGTGGACGAAACGTCGGCAGAAACTACAACAACGACGCGGTTCCAGCCCGGAAGCCAGGAAAATAGTTACTAAATAGCATTTTGAACTATCGAGGAAGAAGTAAAAACCATTTATAGTGAATGTTTTAATGATTTGCATTAAGACCTTTTAGAAACGACTAACAATCTAAGTATTTAAATAAACAGATGTACATAATTATTTATGAGGTGCTCGCTAGTGCTTAAATAAACAAAATTCCTAATAATTATTTTCTTATCTGCATACATCACATTTGAAATAGATATTAATGTCACATCTTTTTATCTATCCAAATATAGCCCACATTGTATTTAGTCGCCAAAATGAGCCAAATGTATAGCCAAATAAACCAAATGTATAAGTGGTAATTTGAGATTGCTCTTCTTCAAGGTCCTCACTCACGTATGTAGATGCCAAATTTCTGATTGTACGTGCAATAATGTGACGTTCTTCGGCATCCACATTGACGTAAGTGAAAGTACATTGATATTTGTACGCACACGAATTAAATCATCTAGGCACGTGCGTACTGCCCTTTAAATTGAATATGCTTTGTATTATGTTATGTATCATTATTAGAGTTGGTCACTAGCGCCAACGGGCAGTGGCGGAGGTTCGATACAACCCTCAGTATAACTGCGAGTCTCAACCAGATTTGTTGTGTATACATGTACGCTGCCGTAAATACTATTTCGTAGTTCTACGTTTGTTTTAAAAATGTTGCCTACGTCGCAAAACGACCAATGTCGGACAAAGTTACAGAATATATAGCAGAAATGCCTGACCTAAATTATGATGGCGTTAAAATTCAATGTGTAGTTTGTAATATCCCTTTAATGTGTTGGTCCGAAAGGGATCGTCTACGTCACGTAAATAGTAAACAGCAGCCTAGTAACTTACACACTTTCTCAATTTATTATTAACTTTCCACTCCACTGTTAATTAAACGTCAAAATTCTTTAAAATCCGTTTTTCACAAACATAGGTATAGAGAAATCTTAACAGAACTCATGTAGAATAATGTGTGCCACCAAAAAATGAAAATAAATACAGGCTATTCTATTTGAAATAAAGCAAGGTGACATTCATTTCCGGTATAGCCGGGAGTAATTCAGAGTTGCCAATATTTTCATTTGAAAAATCAGTATCAATCCTCGAACACAAAATTTCAGCATTCAACTAGTAATAATTCTCGGTATTCGGCTAACCGACGGTTTAAACGCCACACCCTGTATAAACATTGAAATTATTAAAATTAGTTTATTTAAAGCAACTCATATAAAAGAGCCGCTTTTGATTAACGGTTTGGATGAATTAAAGCTTTACAATGTTCGTCATCATATCGCCGCCAAAATATATTCTGAAATAATTCTTCTGATAGCATATTACGGTTGCAAGTAGCAACTGCAACCTTTTATACATAAATATTGTGGGAAAATAAACGAAGTCTCTTTGACACATAATCTTACGATAGAGCGCCATCTATAACATCAACTAATCTCATTTGTCAGCGGTCCAAGCGTTTCATCGCGTCTAAAATCTAAATATTTAGTCGAGAAGCGAGTTTTATTAGCCGAGGAAGTACCGACGAGATTCAAAGCGTTCGCCTATCATACATCGCTCAACCGCGCCCGCAAATTTACCAGCCTACTTCAATACCCGCCGCGGAAAAGTAAACATCGAGTAAGAACCGACGTAATAAACACAAGGCGAAGGCGCGATAATGGACGAATTAATTACCTCTTTTATGGGAAGATTTTTCGGCGGAATTTCGTCGGAGCTTTTTATTTACGAAGGAAAAGGTTAAATTCGTAATTATTTATATTCATAATAAAGCGTAGGTTAGGCTATAAATAATAAGTTAACGGCTCCCTATTTCCTTTTATTATTTTTTCCTTCTCCTTCGACGTCTTTCTTTTGTTTCAACGCTGCAGCACACGGAATATCAAAGCGGAATTCTTAAAAAACATCGTTCCAACTTGTCCAGTGCGATGTTGGGATGTGAAAGACATGCGTCTGCTGCTTCCATTTATTACAAACTTATGAACCTCGGTACGAATGTAGATTGTTGAAAAATTAAGCGTCGACTTCTGAAATATTAAATATAGATGAGACGGTATGCGAAGAATTTAAATTAATTTAGGTTGTTGTGGCGCGTCATTTTTTGTGTTAAGCATCAATAGGTGCATGTGTTCGTTTCTACGTAGATAACGCGGGGACTTTTTTATTCGCTTGGAAAATCCAACTCACTAAACAATGAGGAATATTTCCAACTAATTGCAAAACATATTTTTGCAAATTTTCCTTGTTAATAATTACATGCGCATTACCTATGATTGTAAAATTCTGATGTCAAATGTTCTTTTTTTTGTACAAGATAACATTTCTAGCGTTAAACAATATTCTGTTTTCAAAAATAACTTCTATGCATAGAATCAATACAATTATATTGAGAAAGTGTTTGATCTTTGGAGTTATAAATTATAAACCGAGAAATATTTCACGGAGAAAAATTTGGGACAATACCTTGTATTTTTTAAATAATGACAATTTATAGTAAGAACTATAATACACAAAAATTGTTGTCACATATTTTACTATATTTATTATTATATAGACTACATTCTTGTCTATGTTAATAATAATACAAGCCAACACATATTTTTGGTCCCTGCGGTTTTTTATATGAATATAGTGTAATGTTTTAAAGGAGGGAAAAATTTTAAAAGAAAAATAATCTTTCCAAAATTAATTAATTAATTGTACGGTCTATAGGTCCGGGAGTGTTCCTAGACACGCTTTCGGCAATTTAAATTAAACTAGGTATCAATGAATGAAATTTTACGAGTATTAAACCTTGAAAAGAAAAAACTAACCTGGAATTGTGATGTCCCAATATAAATTCTGTGTTTATATGTTACGTACCGGAACCCTGCTTACTCTTAAACTACCAAACTTGGCTTTTACTTAGTATTTGTGGTAGAATTTAAAGGCTGAACACTTAGAAAATAGGAACACAGCCAAACGGGTGTTATCTAGATGCAAACTATAACTAAAAGTGAGAAATTGATTAGCGCCTCTTTACTTCGCAATAGCGATTGTTTAATCAGGGCTAATTTGGATAACTATACCTTTTGAAATATAATTTGATAATAAATTTTAAACGGGCAACAACTGTAAATATTAAAATTTACTGACAAACAAGACTACTGACGATTACTTGGCGAACGATACTTAATTTTCGAAATAATACTAAAGAGACAACTGAATTTATGCTGTCGATTGTTGTAGGAAAATATTCTATTAAAATTGAAGATTTTTAGTGGGCTCATGACTTGGTTCACAATTATCTTCCACTTCTTCTTGTCCACTGTTCCCTCCATCTCGCCTTTTTCCTCCGATCCTACTGCGCAGAATTTGCCTCTCAGTTCTATTATCTGCCATCCTCATCACATATCCCATGCATCGTATTCTTTGAGCCTTTGTAAAACCCGTTATACTTGGATTTTGATAAATTTCCTTAAATTCTAAATTTGTTCGACGTTCGCAGTTATCTTCCACTTTCTTAGCGCCTAAAATTCCTCTGAGAACCTTCCTTTCCCACACCTCAGTTGTTCTTATGTCCGCCTGTCCGAGAATCCATGTTTCACACATCAAGGTCACTATAGGTTTAACTGTTGTTTTATTTGTTCTTACTTTTAGGCTTCTTGATATGCATTCACTGCCAAAAGATTTAGAATGTGAAGGAAAAGCACAGAAGACAAGTTATTTATCCGTTTACGGACATTATATATTGCTTGCCTTTGAATCTTCGGCGTCGTATATATATTTGGAAGCAGAATTTCCTTCTTACGATTTATAATCATGGCTGATGTTATTGAAAACAGTTTTATCAGTACAGGCACAACACAGCAAATCACAAATATACAACGTGAAAACCGTCATGATCTTCAACGTTTTAAAGGCTTCCCGACAGGTATACCCCTGTGGTATGCCCAAAATAGCACCAACGACTCCTTTTTGAAGGACGAAAATCTTCTGCATGCCACTACAACACAATGCGCTATCGCGAGTTTTAGATGTGATTGGAAGCAGTCATAGCCTTTACCATGTTCTTTTAAATTCTGAAACTTAGAAAAACTATGTTTTTAAAGATCGTTAACAGGCGTCAAAATGGTACTACCCTGAACCTTACGTCAATAAAGTCTTTGGCGCATAGTAGGTTCCTTATAGGAAGCTGCAACACTTTTGGATTTAGTAAAATTTAAGCTTTCTTGATCATACGTATTGATGTAGGAGCAACGTGTTCATCTCTTTGTAACCCGATACTTTTCCTAACTATAAAACAAGCATTTGCAGATATTGTAAGGAACTTGCTATTTCACATCCGTATGGCAAATAGTCAAAAGGTGTAAATGGTCTTGCGAACCACACAGGCCAGAAGTCAACAATTTTTGAGATGTTATGTACCTATTTGACCAGTTAATATCTACAACATCGTTTATCTGCAACGCGTAAATTAAAAGTATCACCTATCTAAAGTATAAATACTCCCCTGTGATTTACAGGTCAATAAAGAAATTAAAATACTTTATTAGAAACTCTTACCAACCTTGTCTTTACAACAACAGATCAGATGTTGCTTTGCCATTGTCAACAACACAACAGCAAATTTAACTTTTTAGAGATAAATTACGTCTAAGCAATAGTACACAGGCTAGTTCATTTTCGGGCCTCACCGTTGGAACCTCGCTTTTTATTGGAGATAGAGGGTAAGTTTGAATTTCGCAAAGTTGCTAAATTTTATGTTTGTCATGAGGAGAAAATTGACCTGTAACAAATGACGTTTGAGATTTTTTTGAAAAACGAAAAATTCATTTTCTCCTTTTGTCTCTAGAACCTCTATTTGGCCTTGCAAAGTAAAATTAAAAGCGCATTCACAAGGCCACTTTCGATCTTCTATCTATTGGTGTACTCGAAATTGTTAAATGTGCCTCCAGAATTTGTTTTTATTTTTTATCTGCGAACGTCATTTGTCGTAGATCTATTTTCTCTTCAGGTTCATAACAAGCACCAAATCTAAACCTACCTGCTGTCTCCAATAGTAAACGAGATCCCTATGGTGAACGTCGAAAATGAATCATCCTGTATAATATTGATGATTAATCGATCGAGCCAAGTATGACAATTTTTGAACACCTTCTAAAAAGAATGCTTATATCCGGACTACTAGCTCATTTTCTTTGTTGTATAGATGGAAATATCGTGGATAGAAGATGTGCCAAATCATTTGGCAGCAATGTTATGTTTTACTGATTGGTTTTTCTCATTTAGAAAACTTCGAAACGACACCTTACCAAGGAAATTACATTAAAAATACTTCTTAAGACCTTCAAGACAATGTTTTCAGTGAAGTTGGTAATTGCAGCTACCAGTTGCTGTTCTTGAGATCCATACCTTTGTTAAAGGTTTTAAGTATACCAAAGAATCTAAACCTTTCTCATTAAGCTAATTTTCCTACATAATCAAGCGAGAATGTAGTAATAAAGCAATAATTCACCGTACGTATGTATACGTTACGTGATTAATAGTTCCAGCCTATTCTTTCCATACTCTTAAAAGAATAATGATAGAACAGGTGAACAAAACGGTGTAGCTGTCTTGTTTTTCCAAACGGAACAACGTTCTCATAGCGTGTTTGTGTGGATCTATGCTCAAGTAAATTCCTACTGTACGGTTTCATTAATAACACATTCGCTAATTAAGCATTTTATGCAAATTAACGATGGTAATATCGAGGGATACACGAAGAAGACAAATGGTATGCGTGTAGATTATACCTTTCATGCATATTGTTCAATCTTAGTGAAAAACTGTTGCACGTGTGAATGTTATTGCTTTATTGTTGTTGTTAATGCGTGGCATTAATTATGTATGTACATATGCAATATGTGCATAGATAGAGGCATGATGTAGTGGTTGTTTGAGTATATTGTTTTTTATGGAGGCACTCAGTACAGCAATTGTTAGTTTCGATCCTTTTTACTTTGGTTCCATTAGGTGTTCTTCATTTCATATTGAATTTATCAACGATATTGAGAACACTTAACATTTTATTGTTATTTTGTAAATTCAATATTTTATATGTCTTACTTGTAACTCCAACATTCCGTTTGTTTATTGAAACACACCTAAGCAAGCGACTGTTCTTCAAACCAAGAAAACAAACAGATTAAACTGTGATTTGAAAATAGGGATTGATCTGCTTGATGTTAGAAGTGCTTAATATCTACTACAGATATGTCTGTAGTCCTGTATGTAGGAGAGTTTTTTTTAAATTTTCCTCCAAATTTCCGGTGAGTGTCAAAATATGTACGGGGCTGCTCAGTAACCTGTGAGAGTGAAATTGTGCAGGTGTGTTGCTATTTTGTCGGTTAAAAAGTGCATTACCTTAATGTTAAAATGGTTGTTATTGACATTAAATTTGTTGGGCAAGTATACAAATGCTGTTATGTAAAATTTTTATGTAACTATGATAAAATACAACCAAGTATCTTAGGAATATGTATTACTATGCAACCACTATAATTAAAATACTATATTTACATAACATGCGTTTGACTTCTAGAAGATTAACTCGATACGATCGAGCACTTCCACCAGACAACGCTTGTGGATATATTACTGACGAAGATTCTTGTGATGAAGACAACATGCAAACAGGTAATTTAGCAGGCAGCCAACTCAGAGCTCCAGCAGAGATAATTATAACAACATCAGAAGAAAATAAGATTCCTCTTTCTGATTTGACGAAAAATGTAAACAGAAATCAAAAGAAGAAGAAAAAATTACCAATGGACTGTAAAGGATTTTGAACCAAAGCAAGAATAAACAATCAATTTGTTAATGAGAACGTAGAAATTTCTTCGCCATTTGAATTGTTTACATAAATATTTGATGATAATTTGATTGAAATGATTGTAATGGAAACTAAGAAGTATTTAGATGTGCTTATTGTTCATTTGCTTTGTGATTTTTCTTTTTCTCTTGTTCTTTACTTTAGATATGCTGCTCCGAGGAACAAGGCTAGCAACATCACTATACGCGAAATGAAACGCTTCTTGGGCTTTCTCATTCTAAGTGGCTATGTTGAACTTCCTACATGTCGCATGTTCTGGGCGAGAGAAGAAGATACTCACAACGACCTTGTAGCTAATGCGATCTCTAGGGAGAGAGTTGAACACATTATGGATAATATTCATTTTGCTGATAATAATAGCCTTGTTATGACTGACAAGTTTGCCAAATTACGAGCACTTTCTGATTTCGACAAAAAATTTTTGGAGCTTGCTGCTCTAATATGCAACTCACCGCTCTGCTATCTGTTTATATAACTCACTTCACCATGCTTCTGCATAAGATTATATCATTCGTTCTTAAAATCTGAATTATATTATTTGTGGGAAACTGTATTTGATGTTCAATAACTTCTTGGGAGCTCGTTCTTCAGGCACTGAAGTAATAGGTGGTTGATATCCGCCGTTTCTTCAGCGCAATCGCAATAAGTACTTGATTCTAGATTGATTCTGGCTGTTGTAGTGCAAAACTATCTTAATATACTTTGGTTTTTGTACCATTGTTTGAACCTTACCGATGGTTGAATAGGGTAACATTGCGTCGCCCTTTCTACACTACTTCTACATCTGCGAACGTCCCACTCTTCTCACACAAGGGTATTCATTACATTTTTTGCTGATTTCATTAAGCTTCTGTCTTTAGTTAAGCAAACGATGTACCAAAAAGCTAGCGTCAATAGTTCATGTTCCCATCAGTGATTGTAATATATCTAGATGAATCTATTATTATTAGCAGGTTTTCTGTGTATTGTTATGATATTATATCAAAAGTGCATTTATTTTTATTTATTTGAAAGTGAGATTGTTTACATATTTAGTTGCACATGGTTGCAGATTTATAGGGCGAAGCAGTGTTGGTGCCCTTTGGATTTAAGAAGTATAATTAAAGGATTATATTTCTTAAATCCAACATTAATGAAGTGCATTGTGTATCAGTGATTGTAGTACTGGTCACATGCAGTATTTAAAATGGCAATTGCATTGCAACTTATAGTGCTTGGAAATTGCGACATGCAACATCTTCGTGGAAGCGAAAAACATTTTGGTGGATATTGAAATCAGAAAGGTTTTGGTTGTATTATTTCGAAACGAGAGAAGATGGGATAGACCAATTTTGGCTAAGAGACAATCTTTCAAAATTATTTGCTTAATTGGAAATTAAAAAATAAATATATAAAGAGTATATCGATCACTACAGTATAAACATTTAATGAATGTGGATCCTTTAATTCCAAAATTATGAAATTTTCAAGGAAATTTGAAAAGCAAACACGATTTGGACTTCAATTAGGTACTGCATCGCGGCAGAACTTTCACAAAGGACATCGAAGCGCATCATTTTCACTTGAAGAAATACAGTGAGCAGTTAAAAATTCATTAATTTGGCCAAACGCTTTTGAATGGAGGGAAACGATTGGGGCGACATTCTTGGATATTTCTGGAGAATTTGACACCGTTTGTCATCAGGGTTTATTACGTAAAATGAGAGGGATCGGCATTTGGGAGAATCTCGTCTCCCTGGTTGGATCTTACCTGAGGGGAAGAACTTTCTCTGTCCGGAATGGTCGAGCATTGTCGAAATGACCCATTGTGTCCGGTGTTCCGCAGGGTTATTCACTATATACACTAGCGATATTTCCCACGCCCCTCAGGTTATCAATGTACACGGATGATACCGCGATTTATATAGTTAGCAGCAGCGGAGTACTGAGGCACTGATAGTGAGGCGTTTGGACTGGTTCATTGGTGGAAGCTCTTGGTTAATAGCAATAAAAGTGTGGCGATGAGATTTATCCAAAAAAGGAAATTGCACCCAGAAAAGCTAGAAATGGAGGGAAGTGAGATACCGTGGAGGTTCTCAGCTCGGTACTCGTATTCGATCAGCGTCTAGTTCTATTGCCACAACACTTAATTCGTACTGGACGCACGTTTCGATAGCCAAGCTATCATCATCAGCAGCAAGACTGAACTAACAAGCTAAGTGAAAAACTAACCTTAAAAGGAAAATAAATATGCAATATGTAAATTTAAAATCGTAAAATTTAATGAGCCGCTTCATTGCACAGGACTATAAATAGCCTAAAGGTAAATGAGACGAATGACGTGAGTTAATAAATCCTAGATTACAATGAAGCGGTTCATTGCACATGGTTAAAATTACAACTATAAAAGATTAAACATGATGTAACAAAGGATGACATCATAGAACAACTTAACTCAAAATTTCCCTCTATCAAATTTACCCACGAAGAAGAAAAAGACAACAGGATTCCTTTCCTCGACATGTTAGTAATAAGAAATAAAAATAAGTTAGAAATAGACGTATATAGGAAACCTACTAGTAATAATAGATTCATCTTACAGGATTCTAATCACTCATATGAACACAAACTTTCGGCTATTAACTTTTTGGTGCACCGGTTACTCAATTTTCCTTTAACGAAAGATAGATATCAAAATGAACTAAAAGAAATCATCAATATTTCTAACTTTAACGGATTCTCTGAAGATGTCGTCTATAATACTATTAGGAAACATAAGAATAGATTAAGAATTAGAAATGTAAGCACATTAGAACGCATTGACGGCCGTAATAATAAGAAATATGTTAAATTACCCTTTTATCCATGTTACACCAAGGGTCTTCAAAAAATCTTTTCTAAGATTGACCGCAAGATTGTTTTCTCTTCGAGCAATAACCTTAAAAACCTTTTAGGAAATTCCAAAGACCCAGTGGATAACATGGATAAATCAGGAATTTACAAAATTTCATGTAAAGATTGTGATCAAGTGTATATTGGGCAGACAAAAAGATCAATCAAAATTAGGTACAAAGAACATTTGGCTCATCTCAAATTCAGAAGGTTTGATAAATCTAGCGTTGCCCTACATATGCTTGAAAATAATCATAATGTTGATAATATAAAGTTAATTAAAAACGTAGGAGTACTTCTCAATTAAATTGTTATGAAGGCATGGAAATTTACAAAAACAAAACTCACTTAATGAATTCAGATTTAGGACCACTAAATTCCAGCCTTTATCCTTTGTTATATCATGTTTAATCTTTTATAGTTGTAATTTTAACCATGTGCAATGAACCGCTTCATTGTAATCTAGGATTTATTAACTCACGTCATTCGGCTCATTTACCTTTAGGCTATTTATAGTCCTGTGCAATGAAGCGGCTCATTAAATTTTACGATTTTAAATTTACATATTGCATATTTATTTTCCTTTTAAGGTTAGTTTTTCACTTAGCTTGTTAGTTCAGTCTTGCTGCCGATGATGATAGCTTGGCTATCGAAACGTGCGTCCAGTACGAATTAAGTGTTGTGGTAAGGGTTTTAGTGAACTGTTTCAGTGTTCCAGTGCCACAGTTTTAGTTTCCATGCTCGATATGAGAACTGAGAAATTAATTTATACAACGCGTTTGAGACCGATTCTAACTTACGGTGTTCTCTTCTGGGTGACAGCTGCGACGAGTAATCTTCATAAAGCGGAGGTCCTACAGAATAAAATCCTTAGAACAATCGCAAACGCAACTTGGTCTGTCACAGAACACATTGAAAAGAGCTGGCGATTCCTCTGATCCGCTACTGGCGCAAATATTGGTGGCGCTACAAGATCGTCCTCCACCTAGGTGTAAAGTGAGCCGGATTGCTGAATGCTTCATAAGCACCCGACAGGTAGTATTTAAGAAAGCAGAATTCAGGCAGAGAGGGACTAAATTGCATATAATGAGCTTAAAGAGCTTAAGGGCAATTAGCCCAGTTCTAGCAAGAGTAGTGGACCACAGGCCAAATAAACACTAAAATTCAGAAATATAGAAAGCTGTGGGTTGGGGATTGATTTAGGAAACTGTAGAACTTCCGGATTTTGTAAAAAGAAATACAATTATTAGATATTAATAAAACTGTAAACTCTTTTGGTATTAAAAAAGTTGTTTAACTTTCATTCCATCTATTCGGAAAACAACAAAATTAAGTTAGATCCCACGCATATAAAATTTCAATTATTGTTTTTCTAACTTACTTCTATGTTTTCTTACCAGTATAACGAAAAGTATACTCTGAACCTGGGAATTTTAATCCAAAAGTTTTAAACAGAATCAGAAAAATGCGAATGTGATAAAATAATTAAAACTATCTTTATCAAGTAGGAACGGAAGAAGGCAACAGACAGGTTATAGAAGGAGCACAAAATTTAAAAAAAGAAGGATAAAAGGAAATGTAGGAAATGTTCTTTATCTTCATTATGTATTTATCTACGACAGCGATAACTTGCAAAGTTCCTCGAGAACGCAATGTAACAATATCTGATTATACTTCAACATTGTTACAATAATTCTTAAAGGAAGTCCTACGTACATAAAACAACTCGTTCAGGAGTATGTTCAACAAAGAACCTCTTGCAAAATACAACGGCGTAAATACGACGAAGTAATCAACACATCCGTCTCTTACGTTGTACTTACAACGTAGCTACGCTCTGAAGATATGCACAATACACTACTCGAAACGTGCATAATATCCTTAATCGAACAGAACAGATGCATTATCTTGAGCGTACATAACGTCGTATACACTTCGTACAAAATGCAAGGCGTAACAAAGTGCAGCTCGCTCAACATCATATTCGCAAGATTTAAGCTACTCGAGCATAAAAGTCAAGTGCATATCACAATCCTTCGCGATGTTCTCTCTATGCTTCTTTCTCTGTCTTCACCGGGGTCCGAAAGGCTTTTATTAGAAGAAGAAAGATACGGCGGAGGAGACGAAACAACTGAACAAATCTTGTGAATTGCGAAATGCCTGTGTCGTCCTATCTGGCGCATTTGCAATAATAATACTGTCACGTCGCTTTGCATATTACAATATGGCATTAGCGACAATGCGGACTTTGTTTTAAGACGTATTTGTATTATGTTTAGCGTTTGTGCATTATTATTGTTTGTACGCATTATACGAATTGCGATTGAGGAGTTGCGAACGTAGCTTTCGAGATGCGTGCTTTCGTGCATGGTCATATGTGATTGTGTACGTATTGTTTTCGCTGAGCTTGAGATCTTGATGTGAATGAGTTCTTATGGCCACTTGCGATATCTGCAAGACACCAGACCGTTTTCCCGTACCGGAAATAAGGCGATATGCGTTTCGCGGCCTACGCTTTCATTCCATTATTGTTATCTTCCTTGCTATGTAGACCTTTAAATTATAATAGCAATTCCCTATAATCTGTGTTGTTTTATTTACATATCATACTCTTGTGACACCATTTGCTTTGTTGAATACGTATACAGACCTATCTACAAAGTAAAGACCGTGGATGGCAGATTCAGATTTTAGACTGGTTTTTAGGTTTTGACAGTGCATGAAAGATTAGTTCAATATTTTTGGGAAAGGCTTGGTGTTCTATTCATTGTTAGAGATCTAAGTCGTCAACCAAAATTTGCACAAGTTTTCGCTATATATTGTAATTAGATGAATTATAATCTTCCAAAGACGTCACAATGAAGTTTAAAGAAAGTGAATGAAATGAGATGTGGTAAATAGTGAGATCCTAAGATGTCCACTTTTTGATTTTGGAAATCTGTTTCTGTTGTTACGCGAAGTTGGCTAGGATAGAGCGCCAAATGTTTCTTGTGACGTCAGATTGATCCGAAGAGCTCGTTACTGAGCAAAGTAATCATAACAATTGCCAAACTGTCAAATGTCCATTCCAAAAGTGTAAATTATTCTTGTTTATTGCGATTATATCCTGCATTTGTCATACTTTCGTTCTTTGTTCTTATTATTTTCTCTCATTTTAACTTATTTTGTTAATTGTTGTTACTTCTTTACTTTATCGAACTTTATTGCAATTAATTAATTTTGGTAGGTTTCATTAAATTTATTAGGTTTTTGTAGACAATATCAATCTGCTTTTCAGATTTTGTATGTTGTTACTTTTATGATGGCAACAATATTTTAAATCATATTATTTTGTATTAAAGCAGTTCGCTCTGTAAATTTTATACTATATATCCTTACTTAGCGCAAAGTTCAAATATTTCCAGCTGTACAAGGGCAGTGATAGTTATGTTCCACTTCGTGGTAATTGTTGACAAATTCGCAGAATTTTAAAACTAGGTATTTGAAGATTATCTTGTGGACCATGCGGAAGGCCATTCTAAAACAACATAAGAAACTGAAACTTAAGCACATTGCCTATCAAAAACTAAGAAATTTAAGCAAACCTACTATTATTAAATGAATTGTGCACTAATTTTCAATGGACTGTATTTTACTTTAAAGAAATAACAGCTAACAATTGAAAGGTACAATTAGAAAAAATAACGGGTAAGTATCACTGCGTGTGTAAATCTATCTATTTGTCTAACATTACTATATATATTTTATTTTTAGATTTTTCCAGAAGAGGGCAGTTCAAGAGAATATAAATGTAAATAAGCTACAATGCGGGAAATTTAAAATATTCATATAAGTCTTAACACCTACCATAATTAATTAATTACAATACAGTTCGATAAAGTAAAAAAGAAACAATTAACCAAATAAGTTAAAATGAGAGAAAATAATAACGATAACAAAGGACGAAAGTATAACAAATGCGGGATATAATAACAATAAATAACAAGAATAATTTATGATTTTGGAATTGAAATTTGACAGTTTGAAAATTGTTATGATTACTATGGATAGTAGCGAGTTCTCTAGATCAGTCTGGTATCACAAGAAACAATTTGGCGCTCTTTCTTAGCCAACTTTGCGTAACAACAAAAACAGATTACCAAAATCTTTATTGCTGCATATCGTCATATTTGTTAAGTTAAAGTATAACATACGTGGTATCGTTGGATTCGCCTTTCGATTGCCCTTCCAAAAACGTAAAAATGTACATGGTGGTCCATTTAAAATAAGTTAACGTTACTTCCGGGGATACCGGAATGCAACTGAATTACCGATAACTGCAAAAGTTAGCTCATAAAAAATTTTGCCGTTCCAAAGTTAACAGGGGGGGGGGGGGTACTTTAAGACCTCACTGTATAAACATCGCAACGAATAAACACCTGTTATTAATCTTCAGACCATCTCCGCATACTTTCACTTGCACGGGTTAGGCTGAGTGGCATACAAAGTGTATCATATCTGGAAATCATAGGAGTCAGAGGAACCACGCCAATTCTTGGTATGAAAGTCTGCTATCCATAAGGAACAATGATTATAAACCACGTCGTCCCAAGTCGGAATGTTATGTGCCTCGGTTCCAGTGATGGCTGGGTTCAAAATAAATGGGGGTAATAGGCACCACGTGGCTGATATACCGACCAACGGACTCCAAAAGTCCACCATAAAGATCCAAAAGGGTACAACGCGAATGAAATATCGTCACAGAGCAACGCAGGGAATAGGAAAAATAATGCGGTTTTTAAAACAATAAGAATACAAATATAATTGAAAGGCTTTCGAAAATACGTTCTTCAAAATTACAACAAATATTAAGATTCAAACAAATGTAAAGACTCAAATAGGTACTTTAAAGTTACAAACAAATGTAAAGACCCTAATAGTTATTTGATTCACAAAATCTTGTTCGGTTTAAATATGAGATACTTTGTTGAAAGCGTAGGCACAGTTGAAGTAAACTTTGAAATAATTAACTTGATCTTCAAGAATTACCTATTAGTAGATAAAAGATAATAAGTGCTGTTTTAAATTGAAATTGAGTGTCTTAAATGATATTTATAGGAACCGAAGTATCTTAAAAGTTTAAGGGTTCTTACACAGGGGAAAACACGGGGCCGGATGGAAAAATGGCATGCTGACTAAAAATCCCTTCAAGAGGTAATTTATCCCAAAATACAATCTCCAACATTAAAATACCCACAACTTAACGAGAAGACCAATTCACATTCTCCAGGAAATTATTCCACTTGGATGGCTTCAAATGCCAAATATAATTTATGGAGAAAATCGGCAAGGCAGTAGGAATATAAAATAATATGCACCTTACTTGTGCGATGTCGCACAAAGGAATTTTAGAAGGAATACCAAAAACGAAAGGAAATTGTAAAATCTCAGGACCTAAAGAGTCAAAAAGACCAACGTTTAAAGTTACTAGAGATATTCCTAACAACCGCCTAACAAGTGAATGAAAATTTAAAAGGGAGGAATATTAATCCATCCAAACAGCAATTAGCATCTGGTTCTGCAAAATGGGCGTTCATGAATGTGATAGCCTCCTCATTCGACGAAAATCCCTGTCGTCGGAGCCTGACTGGAAGGTCCTAGGGCGAATTTGCAGGCTACTATGAGAGTAAGACAGTGTACGTCTAGGACAAACTTTTCTTTCAAATACGGCCGTTCTTCTGCAATTTCTGCCTTCAGCTTGACAAGTAATCATACGCAGTATGCCCACGTTATTGCTTTTACTTTTTCAAGAGAGCCGATTGACACAACTCCATAATTATCCCAAAAATAGTCGCCATCATTTCCCAAGCCTATGGAACAGTCTTCGCCATTTTCGGAGCCAATTCACCCTTCGCAGTCCATTGTTTCGACTTTGCCTTGGCTTCAGGAGTGTACTGGTGTATCCAAGTTCCGCGTACGGTTATTAATCGAGGCCAAAACTCCGACTCGTCTCGCTTAAACTGCTTCAACAAGGCTTTCGAAATGTTCAGTCGAATATGCTTTTGGTCCTGACCGAGCAAGCGCGGCACCCAATGCACGATTAGCTTGTTCACTGCTCAAATCTTCAATCAACATGTTACAAATACGTTCTTTAGAGATGCCCCCAGTCTCTGCTATCCGTAGAATTAGGGTTAGAGTAACCTTGATTCTACCAGTTAGTTCACCATTTGGTGAACCTTGGCCGTCCCGAACATCATCATCAACCAAACTGCTACGATCACGTTTAAATTCAGCTGCCTCAGAGCCTCCATCTCGGCTCAAATTTGGATTAACATTTAAGTGGTCAATTTATATTCTACCCCATATTCTGCCCATTACAACGAACTAAGAATAAATTTAATTGAAGAAGCTAGAAATGTATTTCGATCTATACATATAGAGCAGTTGTAAAAACAGCAAGAGTGGCAAATAACATCTGAAGTCCCCAGTATTTTAACATTCCGGACCGTATAACATTGACCATCTGCAATTATTTAATTTCAGTTTTCGGCTTTTTGCTTATCTTATTTGGGATATTAAAGAAAAGATGCAAAATTATGACGAAACGACATTACTCACTTGCTATTCTTTAATTCCAAGAAGACCGAATGAGTTAGCGTAATTTGGTATCCCAGCGATTAAATGTCATTTCTTTACTTCGTGAAGTAAACCCAGAGATGATAAAATACATAGGAAGAAAAGCTAAAGGAAAATTATTAGAAATCCTTAATCAGATATGGAAAGAAAAGAAAATACCGAAGGAGTGGGCGAACGCAATAATAGTATCTACATATACATAAACACGAAGATAAAAGAGAATGCCAAAACTATAGGGGTATACAACTACTACGCGTGAGATTAAAAATATACGAAATAATAATAGAGAAAAGAATAATTTCGGAAATAGAACACAAGCTAGAAGATCTACAGAGCGGCTTCAGGAAAGGATATAATGCACAGGATCACATATTCACAATGCAACAAATAATTGAGAAGGGAATAAGGAAGGATAAAGAGATATACTTAAGCATTGTAGACATGGAAAGGGCTTTTTCGACCTGATACAATGGGAAAACATATTGAGCAGTTTACATAACAAACAAGTGAATAAAGAAACAATTGAAGCGACAACATGTATATATAGAAACACATCGAACCAAGTAAGAATGTGCAATATGACATCGGAAAAAGTTGAAACAACATAAGGAGTAAGGCAAGGAGGAAGTTTAAGTCCAATATTTTTTATAAATACCATAGATGAAATAGTGAAGAATATCAGAAAAGCATTGAAAAAATACTACATCGGACGGAACAGGATGCAACTGGTGAACCGCACAGATGGAAATTTTTGCGGATGACATAGTTATGAGGACAGACACCAAAGAAAAAGATAAACACAATCTAGAGGTATGAAAATAGGAAGCAAAAAAGTACAACCTCAACGTAAATAAAATAAAAACCCAGATCATGAAAATTACATGAAGGAAAGAAGAAACAACAGAAATATAAATAGAATTAGAACACTAAAAGATGACACAAATAAACAAGTACAAATACCTGGGAACAGTAATAAACAACAGAGGACAGAGAGAGAGAGACATAGAAGATTACGTCAACAACAGATTGGCAAACACGTGTAAATTATACCAGGCACTGAACAGAGGATTTCTAAATAATAAGGAAGTTTCGACCGGGACAAAAATGACCATATATAAAACCACATACTTACCAGCACTCGCATACGGAGCGGAAAACTGGGTTTTAGGCAAAAAACAGCAAACTAGACTACAGGCGGCAGAGATGAGGTCCTTGAGGAGAGTTATAGGAGTGAAAGGAACAGACAAAGTCAAAAACTCAGAAATAAGAGAAAGGCTGCGAAATAGGCCCCTATTCGAAATAATAAAAGAAAAGAAAATGGCATGGTTTGGACACTTAGTGAGAATGGAAAGTGAAGAGTTTGAGGGGCAAAAACAACGGGAAGGAGCAAAAGAGGCTGACAGAGCAAAACGTGGAACCAGGCCATCACCGAAATACTAAGGGAAATGGAAAGACTTGCCGGGATGCAACAAAGATGGCAGTGAACAGGAAGGAGTGAAAAAGTTTTACAAAGAAATAAGGCATACGCCAACCTCGACACCTCACGATACAAGAGGAAGGATTATGTTATGTTCTTTATGTCGTATCAATCTTCTTAGTGCACTAAACGGATACTCTAAAACTGTGGCACTGGAACACTGAAACAGTTCACTAAAACCCTTACCACAACACTTAATTCGTACTGGACGCACGTTTCGATAGCCAAGCTATCATCATCAGCAGCAAGACTGTAGCTAATAGTCTTCCTGCTGATGATGATAGCTTGGCTATCGAAACGTGCGTACAATACGAATTAAGTGTTGTGATAAGGGTTTTAGTGAACTGTTTCAGTCTTCTTAGTGCAATTTTCGATGATAATAAACAAGGTTTATAAACTACATTTGTGGTCAAAGATTTAAGAAGTTCACACCAATTTGAATGAAATTTCAGTATTTCTAATGGTTGACTAATTTATTTCGAAACAGAAAGAAAAGATTTTCCATTAATTTTTACAAATATTAAGTCCAGATTTGAATTTTCTAGCGTTCCCTATATTGTTGCCCAACAGAATTATCGAAGAAAAAGTTTCTAACTGTGAAAACATGCAAGTCACAATCAAACAAATCGCATACAAAGTATAAAATCAACAACGCGAACTACTATCATTAATAAGGCTTATACTGTTTTAAATTCAAACTGTGTTCTGCGATATGTAAGCGTTTCAATATCCATTATTTTATGGACTCATTATGCGAGAAACTGTTATGCCTCAATAAGGAAGCGTATTAAAAACATAAATCGACGCACGTCCTGCGCGCATTGAGCTGTGTAAAGTATTAGCGAACAACCGATATTTAATAAGCTTGACTATGACCAGTTTCCCGTTTAACACGAAGTTTATAATCTTATAATTTCACACACTCGACCGTTTAAGTCCTATGGTGGCATGCAGGTCAAGCAGGCACTGTAATTGTTTATAAATTATCTTACCAACAGAAATGGCCCGTAATAGGACGTTAATGTTCCTACGAAAAAAAGCAATAATGGATCTATGAGACGTAAAACGAACTGTTGGGTTAGTTTTTTGCTTTACGTTTATTTCTGTGCAAATATGGTAATGTTCTAGAAATTGTAGTATCTCCATATGCAAACATGGGCTTTTATATAGTGCCTAGCTAATTATAAGTGCAGGTTATGAACGGCTAATCAATCACTTGATGAATGGCAATGGTATAAGGACAGTTGCTTTGGTATCTTTAGTATTATTCTATTCATTACTAGAGTTCATTCAGCTGTCGACGGTGTTGTGAATACGTTGTCGTATACTTCGAAACTGATCATTCGACATCCAGTGAAGTGATTTGCAAATGTAATATATTCATTTTGATTTTCAGTGATAGACCGAACCTTTTGTAAATCGGGATTTTTCGTTAAAATTGCACAAAATTTTTGAGCAACATCGACTCCTATAGTGTTCGACAAGTTTTCTAGAGCGGCTTGTAAATTGTTTATACAATTTAATGCATCTTGCGCAGATAAGTGACTATTTTCTACTTGCTCAATAGCTTGTGCAACTTCAGAATAGTTCATGGAAATTTCATCTATTTGTTGTTGAACGACCGAATTGGAAAAAAGTTGTTGACTATCTCGAACTGCTGCAGAATCATTTGAATCAAGTTTCAAAATGATATTTTTCACTTGTGAAAAATATTTCTGATAGTAAGATACTGCCTGGCGCCATGTTCCCCATCGCGTTATTACAGGCTGAGGAAGTAGTGATAATTTTCGGACACAATTGTTTGAATACACGGATGTGTTTGGGAGATTTGATGAACACTTTTTTGGTAGATGCTATTAACTTATCCACCATCGGATACTTCTTTCGAATGGTTTCTGCTACGAGGTGACATGCGTGTATGAGGCATGTTATGTGAAGAAGAGTCGGAAAGCATATTTTCAACATCCTACCAACTCTCAGCATTGTTGCGGCTCCGTCAGTAACGAACATTGTGACTTGGGTTCCTGTGATACAAAATTCTCTCAACGAATCTCTTATTATCTTGACAACGGTTTCTGTATTAGTTTTCTGAATCCTTTTACTGGATAACAACAATGAAGCTGATGGACCATCACGTTTTAAAGGA
Organism: Dynastes maya; assembly: GCA_029619315.2. NCBI lineage: Eukaryota > Metazoa > Arthropoda > Insecta > Coleoptera > Scarabaeidae > Dynastes > Dynastes maya. The sequence continues at coordinate 10,818,825 of JAROYE020000007.1, read as the reverse complement.
CGCGCTACAACATGAATGACGCTGTGTTTCTGAGCATCAGTTGTTTCATCCATACATACGCAAATTTTCTTATTTCTTAACTCGTCTTTTATACGTTCCTTTACTGTACCTTGCACACGTGGCAAATTGTATCGTAATTCCATAGATGTTGGCAGCTTCCATGAGGAAACGTGCTTAGCCCAAAAAAGACGAAAGTGTTCATTAGATACTAGATGTTGTGGGATGTTAACACTTAACATAAAATCATCAAATAAAGTCATATAAAAATTGTCAGTATAAATTCTTGTTGATGCTAATTTTCTTCATTGTCTCTCTCCACCTCTTCCTGTCCATGGTTAGGTTTTGCCATCTTTCCACCACCAGAAGTGTTAGATCTTCTTCGCATGGCTCTAACCATTTCCTCCGCGGTCGTCCTCTCCTCCTTCTGCCGCCTCCTCTGTTCAATACTCCTTTCGCCCATCTACTATCATATTCTTGATATGTGTCCCAGCCATAGTAATCTAGTTGCCCTTGCTTTCTGGGTTATCATTGCTTTCTGATATAGCTGGTTAATTTCCAAATTTGTCCTTCTTCTCCATCCATTTCCCTGTTCCTTGATACCCCCGAAGATCTTCCTTAGCACCTTATGTTCCCAAACATTCAATTTCTCCTCTTTTCTGTTCATGATCCAGCATTCAGAACCATATAACACTGCTGGTCGTATTACCGATTGGTGCAATCTAAGTTTCGCTGTCCATTAGATATTTCTGGCTTTTAGTATATTGTATAGTATTCCTACCGACCTACTTCCCCTTGCTATTTCCTTTATTTCGTCACCTTTACTAGTTACTGTTACTCCAAGATAGTCGAATTTTTCGATCTTCTCGAACGTGTATTCCTTGTATTGTTCTGTCGTTATCCTGATTTGTGTTTGTTCCCTATTTGTGTCGCTACCCATTTCCAGGTATTTAGTTGTTTCCTCGTCCATATACAGTTTATATTCTTTTGCTTTTTTTATCAAATATCTTACGTGTTCTTTTGAATTCGCTTTTTGATCTAGACATAAACACCACATCGTCTACATAAGTACTGCATGAGTACTTGGTTTCTACTGCTCCAAATAGTTCTTTGGGGTCGTACTCCACTGTCTCTAAATATTACATCTAATAGACAGCAACGTTGATAAGTCCAGTGTGATTGCCAAAACTTCGTAATAATTTCACAATATTTCATTAATACTCTATGTGCTTTTCGCCCCACGGCATGATCAGGAGATTCAAAACTAGAATTAAAATTCTTAACAGCAGGTATACACACAAGTACAGTGTCATAATACAGTAATTAGAGGCGAAAAAACGATGTACCTAATTTAATGAATATTTCTCTAATTTGCTGTGACCGCCAAAATAATCAAAAACGTCCCCAGTGTTTTGTAATGCGATGCAAGGATCGCATTACAAAACACTTCATTTTTGTATATGATCCAATGTTCCTTGTTCTCGTTTAAGGGAAAGCAAGATTCGTATTCTGATGTTTTTTAATTCATATGGAAGAGCGGAATACAAATAGAACAAGTAATCTCAAATTAGAAAAGCTCATTCCAATCAAAATTCTATAACAAGCAAGAGAACAACTCATTCAACTTTCACCAGAGGATAGCGCGATTATTCCTCGAGGAATGTCTGCCTGAAATCTATTCCCTCTCTCTCTTCCGTTTTCACCCGCCCCTTCTCGGCCTATTCCCCGCCACCGCATCCCCATGGCGCGCTTCAAATTCGCACGTCTGTCACCGATGTTGCTTTTCCGAAGTAATTAAAACCCATTCCGTCAATTCTCTTTTGATTAATTGTGAACACAGGACGACGGCTCCAAGGGAGCCCCGGGGGCCAGCACCGGTCGGCGAAGGTACGCGAGGTGGTAAAAGGGGCTGGTGGGGCGGGGAAGGGGGTCCGGCTCTCTATCTGCTGCTGGGACCGAACCCAGTTTATCTCCGCAGACCAGCCCTTGGTAATTTCCATCTCAATCGTCACTTTTAATGGCGCGCCGAATTGTTTCCTTGATTGCAGTGACACGTTCAATCACTTTTCATTTAGTAAGATGGCTCGTTAATTGAGTTTTAGGAAAATCGTTGTTAGCAGTTGGTAGTGGCTCTGTCGGTGCCGGTGACGCCTACTGTCGACCTCGTTGGTGCTTCGGGAGTTTTGCATCGTTTGGAATTAGGTCTTGTCGAAAAGCTTTTCGAAGCAAAGGACACATGTACAGCATATTCATATACGTAGATGTATTGTACATGCCTTTCCTTTCAATGGAAAGCTATTGTGCTAGACAAAGATCCTCTTTGAGTAATATATTTTAATTATTAATCAGTGATTATTTGATAGAAATCACATTTACTCACACTCTTTCGTAGAAAGAAAACATCTTAAACTTATGTAGAGTTATTTTGACAAGTCTATTCTTAAGGAAGACACTTTATGCGAGGAAAAATATACTTGAAAATATGTGAGTGGTGATGAAAAGGGACCTTATGGGCAAAAAATCGGAAATACGGGATTATTATTTATTACTTACAATCCTCATCAATGAGGATTATGTTATTAAAGAACCTCAAAAACGCCAAAATGCAGTGAAGACAAGACAACGCGCACAAGGAGATCAGACGATTTTTAAACTTAATAATAACTGCAAACATTATGCAACTTGTGTTGCCATATAGTGGGAGGAATTTGCACTTTTTGTCCAAGAATGTAAAAAAACGTGCGAGCAAGCACTGCGATTGGCATTCAAAAATAAAGTTGTTCTGGGAAAAAGTTTCAATCGCTTCTTCTCAAAATGTTGGATAAAAACATAATGTCCCTTTTCACACCACTCACATATAATAAAACGAAAGTTAGTCAGAATCTATCCAGTGCATCGAAGACGTAAATGAAAATCCTTTACTTCATAACTGCAGACATTTCACACTTGTAGAATTGCCAAAATTCCAGTGAGATGTCTCCTTTTAATACGCCTCTCAAAATCATCATCACATCCCTTTGAATTGATTTGAATCGGATTTCTGGTGATTCACGGCTACTAATGATGAGAAAATGCCACTGAAATATTTTACTTTCACTTGCTATTACCCTTGAAACTGTTTGGCCAGGTTTTCTACAACATCCATTATAAAATTTCATCAAAAGCCATTGTTGCAAACCAGTATACCTATGAATAGTTTCATTTGGGGAATATAGATTGCGCTCTTTGTTTCCTCAAAGCAAAGATGCTAAAGCTCCATCAATATTTGCTCGGATATTCTATGTTAAAGATAGCTTTTACAGGAAATTTTAGATTATCAGTAATCACCAATACCGATAATGGCATCAGCATTTTAAATGGAGTTGTGATGTTCCTAAAAGTACCTAAATCCAATTGAAATATTCAATTTCCGAACTTTAATTGAAGATTATTTTCGCTCCAAAGTCATTGTCGCCCAACTAGAGCAAGGAAAACAATTAGATCCCCACGAATTTGGCTCTAGTACAACGGATTCCGCATACCTTTCGCCATAATTTCTTCCCTCCACATCGACGCATTAAGGGGCCATCTATAGATACCATCGAACAATGGCGGCGTCGTCGGCACTTTACCTTAATTAGAGCTCTCTCATATGGTAATAGCTGATGAAAGTTTAATTTCGCGTCGCTTGCGGCTTCGTAATTAGGACTCGCAAACACCAGGATTCAATAGACGACGACGACATCGTCGTTCACCCCCCTTTCGCTGCGCCCCGTACCACCAATAGTAGAGGCGAGAGAACGAGTATGAGAAGCGACTCGAACCTCCATATATACAAAGTGGGTTATATTACACTATCGCGGCGGCGAAGAGAGGTCCCTTTATATCGGGCGGCGTTAGCTGGATGCGAACAAACGCTTTGTATCCGAAGATCTTCGCGTCTGTGCTAATTATCCCGCGTGAGTGTCGAACATAAACGACAAGATTAAGTCTATTAGGCGTCCTAAACTCGTGCAATTTGCATCGTCGCTACGGCGAACCAGGGCGAGCACGACACTCACGTGGAGCTTAGTGAATGTGTCATACTACCTATCGGGATTTTGGCGAAATCCTGCGTTACACGTCTTTATTACTTCCGATCTTCGCTTTCTGATGAGGTTCCTCTTATATCTTCCACATAAGCAAAAGGAAAAGCAGTGGCGGGAAGAGGCGGAAGAGGTGTAAATTTGCGAATTGATTGTAATCAAAATGTAAGAGGATTCTTTTGAATTAAGTCTGAAGAAATAGTTGACTTGCGCTGGCAGTTAGGTGGAGGTAATGCTTGTCTAGCAGTGAGACAATGAGTTTGACTATAGTTGAAATAAAGTACGCGAAAACATATGGTAAAACTTTCTTGTAACTTTTGTTGAAATTTACAGCAACTTAGAGTTGGATAAAACCATGTCAAGTACACTCCTTACTTCTCCTTAAGTACAATCGTTACTTTAATACAAACATTTGAAGAAGCTGGTGCTATCGTTGATGAGCAGCCAGATTCCAAGGAAAACTAAAGAGAATTTATATCTCTATAATAATATACTACATAACGTATTTTAATTGGTTGACATGTCACTTTGGTGCAATTTTACAATTTTCTGGTCACTTATGTATATTTGCTTGTTTTATTTCAAGGTGGTGTCCGTAGCTGGCCTGATGATGTGTTTTTGAACACGAAACCGGTCGCCCGATAGCTTTTATAAAATTTGTGAGAAAATTTGGACCTGGCTTTTATTTCCCTTCATTAAATTTATATCTGTCTCCATAAGAAAACAAATAGTGCAACATCTCAATGGAATTTGTTAATCCCTAATCAACTATGCTGTTTCAAGGACAAGGTCTATTTCTGGCTTGCCGCCTCGTTCTATATTAACCCCCAAAATTACTGTTTTTTGGAGTTAAGGAAAGCTAAAATTTCCACAACGTGCTGGCTTTTATTTCCTCTATCAACACTTGCAATATATTGTACTATTGTGGTGGTATTTTGGAAAGTGTATCTGTTACAACTAAACAAAAAAAAACAACAAAACTGAAAGTAGGCATTCTAAGCCACGTGATCTAACACATTTTTTGTCGAAGGGACTATGGCTTTTATTTAGGCATAGGCCATTCTTGACGAGGATTTTTTTTGAAGACTGAAGAAAAACACAGGAACGGTCTCTTCAAACTTAAGAACAAATGTCATTATTGTTTCAAAATGTCTTGGTTTCATCCCATGGAATAGCAAATTCCTTTCCAATGCCAACACACTACGAACGCTTTTTCCTGAACTTGATCTTATTAAACCAAAAGCATCAAACGATGCAGGAAAAATGTGCAAAATTTCTATTCTGCATTGTAACTACTTATTGTAGTTTTCGTATTTGTTCTCCTGTAAGTAGGATTTAGTACTGTTCACTGCAACACTTACTCCTAAACTTTTGAGAAAACGGATCCTTCAGTATCTTCAAGAACCCAGCTTTCCAAGTCGAAGGTGAAATTTTCATAATAAAAAAAATATATAGGTAATCAAAACAATATTACACAGGTTGTTTGAGGAAGAAGAGGATGACTTCGATGATGTATTTAGGTCAGAAAATATATTTTCGAAAGAGAACGCTTGACTGCATTTTTAAACAGGTTTCCTAAGTGGTCTTGATCCTGACATGACATGCTTATACTCGTAGAGTGGTCTTGTTATTTAGTTTATCCTCTAAGGTATTATTTTTTAAAAAAGGAAGCTCTAGGAAATAATTGAAGAAGACAACAGGGCCACGTATGCTGTAATAAAGCATCAATTCAAGATTGGATCCTCAGCTGCTAAAACAATCATATAGGGTCAACTGTATTTAAAATGTTGTCAATCGTTTTACGTCACATCAGCTTTCCAACTTTCAAAAAGTAGAGGGTGTGAGAATTTTCCATTATCCCTTAACAGAGTCGTGTGTGGTTCCATAAAGACGAAGAAACGCCAACAATGAAAAAGAAGCAGCGAGCTATGAAAGGAGTTCTGTATGCGGTGTCCTTTAGAAGTACGGACCTATATGCAATTAAATTGGGTGAATAAATAACAGTTATAGCTAAATGGTACACCGAAAGATTTTTGCCTGAGGTGTTTAGTAGAATTCCTGAGAAGGGTATTATGTTGCATCACGATAAAGCATCGTCCCATACCGCAGTTCTCCAATGTTTGCGGGAGGGGGACGGGATGTGTGAATGTGGAAGAGAAGAAATCGGGGAATATATTTTGTGGGATTCTGAGCGGGAAAACAGGATAACTGCCAGACACAAATTCTTTCGGGCCATGAAGGAAAAGGGGAATTTGCAAGAGAATGAGGGACTGAAACTGCTTATTGCTCTCAATTACTTCGTGGAGGAGGTGGTCCTGGAGGACCAAGGGTGCGGATAATTCTTGAACATTGCTAAAGTTTTAAAAAGGAGAGTAGACTTGCCCTAAGAAGGACTGGGGATGGGCCCTAAAAAGAACAGAAGATTTGCGGTAGGAAAGACAGAAGATTTGCCTAAAGAAGAATAGAAGTCACAATAGCCCCCCCCCCTCCCTCCCAAATGTTTGGCTGAAAAAAATATAAAAGAAACAGAGCACCGTACTCACCTGATTTGGCAATGTGTGACTTTTGGTTGTTTTATGGGCTTGAGTAACATTTGCGAGGTACAAGATTTTTGTCTGAGGAAGAAGATTAGTTGGTGGCCTTGAAGAAGTGAAAGCAGAAATTGGTTAAATGTATTATTGCTGAAGAGAATTAGTAAATATATTTAAAATAGAATTCTAAATATATTAGCCGATTTTTTACTCTCTCATAATACCACCTTCGCCTTCGCATTTTACTCTTAATAAGATTTAGTATATGAAGACGCTTTTTCAATGTTTATGATATCTCTTAATAGACTTTGAAGATAATTAAAATGGTTTATGCGATTAGTTGTCAGAAACAAAGTCAGCAACTTCTGCAAATTTATACTTATAATAAAAATCCTAAAATGAACAAGGTTACTGAGGTTTGCCGCGAATTTGAAACAGCCTGTACATAGAGAAGGCGATTTCTAGTTACTCTGTGATCCATAGGTCGTAGAATATCTTGATTACATCCCATACGATCGATGCCGTAAACAATTTATAACAAAAGCGCATAAGTCGACGTCGGAGTCGCCAGCCGAGGAAGAAGAAGAAAAAGAAGTCGACGATGTCGGACTCTCGTACGTCAAACCGTACGAGACACTAACTCGTGTTTTTACCGCTCGCTTATTACGAACGTTGTGTGCGGGACACGTTGACAGAGAAGAAACAATTAATTTGATTTGTTTGTGAACGCTGACCGGGCAGCTTTCATAGGCCGTAAGAGAGTTAACGTTTCAATCGCGGTTCAGCGGACGAAGTCGTTTACTATACCGCAGCTGCGCGATCTCGCCGCTGACGTTTAAACCGCGAAATGACAGGTCTTCATCGGTAATCCCGTATGTAATTGATAATAGTGAGCATCTAATGCTCGTCTCAAATTCATATTGAAGTTAACTTTAAGCTTCTTCATGCGAATGATTATAGGATAAGACAAGTTGCACACTCCTCACCGCACAAAAAATATTAGTAAATTCAAAACAGCTGTTTCGAGGGCTCTTTGGGCCCCAATTCTCAACCGGGTTACCGAATAAATCTGAGCGAAAAACCAAAAAATTTCTTAATTCTACCATGCTTGTTTATCCCTACTCTCGAGGAAAAGATATACATATATCTGTAAATGTGTGTATATACTATAATGTTCAATATTTAGGACAACGACAACATCGGCTGTCAACCTCTGAACGAATAGGGTGTTCAGGTTAGCCACTCGTTGGTAATGAAATGTCCCTCTTGCGAGTAAAATTGTAATTTTCCAAGTCACCATTTCCCCCCAGCCAACTCGCCTTGGGGCGTTGATGTTAAATAATAAAGTTAAGTCCAGATAACGACGATCGTAGGGTAACACGGACGAATCCATTCTTCGGTTTATTTTCCTAATCTCTTAAATCGTCAAAATTAATGTAAAAGTCATCTAAAACAAACAACAGCGTAAATTGAAAGGTGTTTCAAACATCATTTCATAAATGAAATCCTTCTCCGAACATTATTGAGTATATCATTAGTGTATTTCGTCCTATTTATGTTGTCAATCATAATTTAAGTCCTAGAATCCTCTAAATTGAACCAGCTGGTTGCGTCACTGCATTCATTCTCGTATGCTATTTCCATAAATAACTTCATTTCATCGAAATGCACCATAAAATTTTATATTTGGATTTAAATTATCAAAATTTGCTGTGGAATGAAACAATCGCCATCTTTCGCGATTACGAATAAAAGAAAGATAAGCGACGCCAAAATTTTAATGAATCTCAATTCAGCTTTCGTCGAATCATTCTGTGTTACTTGGCTACCATACTAATTTAATGTGTTCGATAGTGAAATCAAAGCATTTATTCAAAGAGAAAAGGGTTGAAGGTTAGAGTAGGCAGTGTCCTGTAGAAGTTATTATAAACAGAGCGTTTATATGACATCAGCTTCATTCGAATTCAAGGTTCGTTAATTTCGATTTATTAATTTGAAAATTCACTAGAAAATTGCCCAAAGAGTATTCAGGAATTCTCCCGATCCCACAAAGAATTTGGAAATTTAGACTAATTTAAAAAATTTCATATTTTTCCCAAAAATCCCCTGAGACAAATATTATAACACATACTTTTCTGTCGTTTAAGCAACAAACGATAAGGTTTCTTCCTGTGAATTCTTCCATCTACACATTTTAAAAAGCTAACCCATTCAATATGTACATGACAAGACGATCGAGTCTTTTGTCAATTGTAGCACTTCAGACTTCTCTTTACCCCAATAAATCAAACAGACAGAAATAATGAAGGGGCGCACTAGCTTTATTTAAAAGGTTTTCTTTCATTATATAGATGATTTCAAATGCGTCCAATTCGAGAGGCGTAGCCACGCTTTTAATCAATTTCAGGTTTTTTAATTTAATATTGTGTCCGGTATCGTATATGTACTGTGCTACACTTGACGTTTCTATTCGGCCATACCTGTAGCATCTAATATGTTCATTGAATCTAGTACCTATCGCTCGTTTTGTTTGTCCAATGTAGGTTTTATCACAGTCATTACATTTTTTTTATAAATTCCTGACCTTTCTTTCATGTCCGGTTTATCTTTCGGATTGCCAAGAAGGTTCTTGAGTGTATTACGCGAACTGAAACATACGTTCATATCTTGTCCCCTAAAAACTTTACTGATACCTTTCGATATTCTGTGGAAGGGAAGTCACAAATTTCTTGTCGCGAGTTTCTACCGGGATCGAGGTCGTGGAATTTCATACATAATGCCTATGGTATAACCATGGACCATAATCTATCGACGAAAAAGGCGAAACATGCCTATTCGAAGTGCGATTCTGCTCCATGACAACGCTCGGCCACACACAGCTGCATTGACCCAAAAAAAATTGGACAAAATTCATTGGGAAACACTGGAATATCCGCTCTACAGTTCCGATGTGACTACCACATGTTTGGGCAACTCAAAGAAGAACTAGGAGGTCATCACTTTGACGACGACGAAGGTGTAGAAACGTTCGTGCGCAATTGGTTACAGACGCCATCACATTCATTCTCTGATGACGGAATTAAAATACTTCCGATTCGGTGGGAAACATGTGTGAATAAAAGAGGAGATTATATAGAAAAATAAGGTGTATTCAAAATTTTATTTACTGTACCAATAAATGTTCTAAAACAAAAGTCCGGTTAATATTTGATTCGCCCTCGTATATCAGGTTGGATATTGTCTACTTTGATTATTATATAGAGGTACATACAGTTCACGTAGCGAAAACAGTTTTTCATAAAATAAATTGTAGGCAGTGTTAACGTTAGAATCTTCCAAAAAACGATTAATCAGTTGTTGCTAAAGCATTATACAAATTCGGAAAGTCGTTTAAGGTTTACGGTTATAAGACTTATAGTTTGAATTACTAGGAAAATTGACAAATTTGTTGTTACTGTAGAGTGTAGATATTAGTAAGGCGGGATAGTGTGCATCTTCGTTCAAAATAGGACAAGTATCTCTAATTATTTCCAGTTTGCAGTTTGAGAGAACTAGATTATATTGGCACAAACTGACAAAATGTGTGGGAAAAGGTATATATGTCCAAAAGTGGAAGTTTTGGGAAATAGCAATTAAGAATAACGACACTCGCTTGTTCGTGAAGTTCTTTCCTCTTTTTGCAGTAAAATATCTAGCATTTATAAAGCGCTTTGATATATACGCTTTTTATCAAAGGTGCAGGATGACTTTATAAGTGTCGAGGAAGACTTAACTCCATTTTCCTTTTATTCAACTTATACCCCTTTCGCACCCAAGTGCCAATTATTTACATACTATAGACTATCCCACGAATAACGACTCGGTTTATAATGGGCAAGCCCTATTGTTTTTTTTTTTTCGAAAACCAGCTTCGTAGACACATCTAGACTGTTTGGATCTATATTCTAAAAATATTTTGCGACATACAGGGTGTCGTAGTAAAGCGTGGGATATCAATTTTGGTTTTTAATTGAACACTTTGCATGTTGAATTCTACGTGAAAAGATAGGACTATATTTTTTAAGATTTCCTACATCTATCTTTCACTGTTTTTGATATATTTCTTATTTTAAAATACAGGCCTCGCAGAAAAATTAATATGGCTGGAATTAATTAATTAATTCAACCAAGTCAGAGTTCATTTTGTGAAATAATTTACAATTTCGAACGTAGCTGTCATTAGCGGCACGTATAGTGAGTACAGTATGTCAACTCGTTCAACGTCAAAATCTTTCATCACAGTAGCTTCAACTCCTTGCCTCCTATCGCTGGAGCGGGGTGCTACGAGATTATTTCAGGTCCAGTTAACGACGATCATGGCGGAACGAATAAGTAACTTGTCTTCACTATTCATTTTTTTCACACCTAAATCTTCAATTTAAATGGAATATTTTCCTACAACAATTGACAGCATAAATGCAGTTGTATCTTTAGCATAATTTCGAAAATTAGATATCGTTCGTCAAGTAATCGTCTTATTTGACAGTAAATGTTGCACAGTTGACGGCGGTGTTATATGTCATAGAGTAGCGCAGAATTCAGTCGTCCAGTTGCGTCCCTGCATGGCATGTATTATGCCATTTTAAAAAAACAAAAATATTCGTTTGAAAATATTCATCCAGGTCCTTAGCTGTGTTCCCACTTTTTAAATGTTCAACGATTAAATTTGACCATAAACACGAAGTAAAAGTCAAGTTTGATGGTTTAAAAAATACCCGGACTTCTGGTACGTAAGATACAAACATAGAGTTTATATTGGAATGTAACAATTCCAGGTTAGTTTTCTCTTTTGTTTTAATACCCGTAAAATTTCATTAATTGAGATCGAGTTTAATTTAAATTGCCGAAAGAGTGTCTAGGAACACTCCCGATCGCATAATTAATAAATTAATTTCGAAAAACTATTTTTTAAATCATTTCCGTCGTTTAAAACATTACACTACCTAACCTGAAAGAAAAGACCCTCGAATTCAAAGATTTTGAAATACCATGTAGATACGAGTCCCTGCACGCTCGATTTTCAAGAAAACCTACCGTAGACGAACAAACCGCAGAAAACCTACGCTTTTTACCATGTTTCAACGTATTCTTACGATCACGTCGAGTTCATTTATGTTCCGAGCGATTCAGCGGTTTCGTGATTTATTCCTTTTTCCGATAAGTTAATATCAAGTTACGCTAAAGCCTAAGCATTTGATTAAGAGTTGTCTTTTTGCTGTAATTCAACCACCGCTCATGCTATACATGACGCCTATTAAAAATTATTGCGTTTGTTTTTGCTGGCTTTAACTTTGTGTTGCAGTTTAATGATGAACATTGTGTGTGAACATAGGACAAGTTGTCACTTTTCCCAAGGTAACTGGAAATAATAAAATGAATTGTGTGAACTTGGTAAGGACTTCATTATATCGCCGCAGCATGTGGGATTGAATAAGTTTTTAATCACTTTATATGCTTAGAATTACCTATATATAGTTTCTTTTGCGTTTTTTTTAACGAGGAGGAGTAAAAAGAAGTACAAAGTCCAAATCTAAAATAAATCGTCTTCCCCTAATGCATACCGCAGCAACAAAACAATTTTAACAAGCATAAAGTGCTTTTATCTCAATTTGGTACCACCGACTAATTACTAATGTATTTTGGCAGCACCCTCACTAATTTTGGAGTTACTTACTGTTTCGTTAGACGAACAAGAAGTGTACGAAAAGCGACTAAAAAGGAAGAAGGGGAAAACGACCTGTGTAAAGACAAAAAACGCTACTAATTATTATCATGTGTAAGTCGAGGAAGCCTAGTGAAAACAGATGTTTCTTTCAGTAACGGAGAAACTCACTCATTCACTCATTTAGTTCCAACGAGTGTGTTCAGTAATGGTGACATCGGTGTCGCGCAGCGTGCCGCGTACAGGGATCTTATTTTTAGTTCCTGTGTGTGTGCGTCCGTAACGACACGGCAAATAGCTAAAATAATTGTAGATACATCTAAAACGAGGAGGACGAACAACATCAGTGGCGTAGATAACGTTCTGGATATACATAAGGATCAAATAACAAACGTAACAGATGTCCCAACTGTCAATTATTAAATATTCCTAATATTCCAATTTCTAATGAAATAGTGGAACTGTTAATTGTGGCAAATATAAAACGTAGCTATAATCAACAATTACGTACGCCAATTGTTCTATTCAACTGTCAAATATCAGGTGTTACATATAAAATACCAGCTCTAATTAACTTCTCCCTAAATGAAAAATTCTAATAAGATCTTTAATACCTACTTAGTACATACTTAGTTCTAAGTTTCATTAGTTCAGAGCCACTTTGTATCTGACATAATTTATATATATTGAAAGATTCTAATTGTGGGAAATTGTTGAATAAAATTAAAGTTTCACAAATTAGTTAATTAATTATACGAACTGAGGGTTCGGAAATGTTCTAAAACACTTTTTCGGCAATTTAAATAGACTTTAATATCAATTTAAGGAATTGAACGAGTATTGAAACTGAAAAATGGAAACTAACCTGGATTTTATAACGACGTCATAAAAACACTAAGTTTGTATGAGATTTACAGGAAACCTGACTGTTCTTAATCACTAAACATCACTTTTACTTTATATTTATGGCAATATTTGAAATATTGGAGCACAATCTACAATACATGGTGTTACCTGGATGAGAAAGTTGACTCAAAGTGAGAAATTAATTGGTGTCCCTCTACAGCTTTATTTTAATCGCTATCGAGATTGTTGAGATTTTGATAATTCTTTTTCAAATATAATTTGATGATGAGTTTCCGATGAATAAACTTATTTATAAAAGTAGCATGATGGAATACATATAACGACGCGACTAGTAGACTGAGTTTATACTACTCTGTGACACAAAACTCCACTGACCACCCTACAATAATAAACTTTATTCACGTTGAAGTCAATAACTTAACGAAACATATTTAATATTCGAAATTATACTAGAAATAGATACCTCATACTGTGTAAATGTAATAAGAATTCCTTTGTTTTTTATTTGGCTATTGTTTACCTACCTCCAGATCTACCTCATTATGAATATGAAATATTTCTAGACGCGTTAGAAATTCATTTCACAAATAAACCAATTCTGTTTGTTGGTGACTGATCTCCCTTTTTTTGATCACGTACACATCAATGTTCGTAGTCCTTTGATTACCATCTTTCTTGATTTTTGTCAAACACTTAATTTAGAACAGTACAACAACGTTTTAAATGAAGACAATAGACTCTTGGATTTAGTGTTGTCAAATCTCGATTGTAGTGTTGATGTTAACCGTGAAAACTACCCTCTAGTACCAGAAGATGTGTACCACCCTGCTCTGTGTAACATAATAATACTTAAGTCACCTCACAAGCCTACCAATTTTCCTCCCAATAGTATGGCATTACGATATAACTTTCGCAGAGCTGATTTTCACAATCTTTATAAAGATATCTTGGCAATTGACTGGAGTTTTCTGGATTCCCGTGTTGATGTTAATACTGCGGTTGATAAATGTTATACCTTACTCTACACCATATTTAATGAGTCAGTACCCAAATTTTTACCCAATAAATCTTCTTTTCCATCGTGGTTCTCATCTTAAGTTAAGAGGGATTTAAGGACCAAAGATTTCTATAGACAGAAGTGGATCTTTACTAAAAACCCTGAATTTTATCAAGACTATTGTAGATTAAGATCACTAACAAAAAACCAAATCTCCAATGCCTTCAAGTCCTACATTACATGTATAGAAACATCAATGAAATCTGACCCTAAGCAGTTATGCACCTTTGTTCATGCAAGGCAAGGGGGGACACGTATTCTTGGACGACTTTCATCTAATGGGGTTGACTTAGATGATCCTAAAGAAATTATAGACGCGTTTGCTTATTGTTTCGCCGAAACCTATTTGCCGAGTGGCACATTGGATTTTACTGAGAGCCTCTAACAACTGCAGACGTTTAACATTCGTCCGATCTGTGAAGATAATGTAGCTAATACTATGGCCTCGTTTCAGAACAAATTAAGTGCAGGTGAAGACGTTGTACCAAGTTTTTCGATTAAAGATGCTCACTTCGTATTAAACAAGCCTATTGCCAGAATTATTAATTTGGCAATTAGTACATCTACCTTCCCTGAAAGATGGAAGCGAGCAAGAATTGTTCCAATCTACAAGAAAAGCGACAAATCTTTAATCACTAATTATCGGCCAATCTCTATCTTAAATAACTTCTCTAAGATTCTTGAGCAATACTTATACTGTACCATATTTTTCAATATGAAACAATACATATCGCCACGTCAACATGGATTCATGACTGGCTCCTTTACTCAGTATGTTAATGAAATCTTGGATAATCAAGGACAGGTGGATACCGTATACACTGACTTCTCTCATGCGTTTGATAAGATTAATCACAAACTTCTTTTACATAAACTAGATTCTTTTGGTTTCTCTCCTGGATTGCGCTTATAGCATATTTAACACGAAAATAAAACTATGTTTTCTATAACCGATTTGAGTAACTTAATTTTGTATCCACAAGTGGTGTTCCGCAAGGATCAAATCTTGGTCCTCTCTTTTTTAACTTATTTACAAACGATCTCTTGCAATCACTTACCATATGCAGATGATGATAAGCTGTTTTGTCTTATGTCTGGTCGTGACGAAGCTGATCAATTGCAGCGTAATATTGACCCCCTAGTTAAACGGTCAGCGAATAATAACTTATTGCTCAACAGCACTAAATGCTATTACATGTCCTTCTACAAGGAAAACTAAGCCGTATCAATTTTCTTACTCAATTGAAAACCAAACTCTTTCTAAAATAAGCGTAATCGAAAATCTAGGCGTAACTTTTGATCCAACGTTATCCTTCTCTAACCATATAGAAATTATTTGCTTGTCAGCTTCAAAAATGCTCGAACTTCACGACACTAATGATATTCGACTATTAAAAACACTTTTTTACAAGTATTTGTCTCTTTATTCCTTTGGGTTGACAAAATTTACATCGGGACCGGTTTCGCCAAAGGCATCATCAGCCGAAATTGTCTAAAAGTTAGTTGCTATATAAAAATATAATTTCAATTTAATAGTGGTAAAACTATGTTGTTATAATTATTAAAGAATAGTCATCATTAGGAACAGTAGAAGGTGGGTCATGAAAAGCTGAAATTAGTTTTAATGTGAAAAGCGGATTCTGGATGATGGAGTACTACAGCCCCAAACGAAAACATTTTTGCCCACTTTTTTACAGTGGAATATTAAGGAGATAAATCACCATAAACGTCGTCTAAACGTTGTTTAATAATGTGATTAGGCGTATGTCCTTCTTTTGTTCAAAATTTAATTACCGCGTCGTACTCGATTTTCGTTACCTGAGACATTTTCATACACTAGTCACGTTGTCTGGCTAAAAACTACTACTCTTAGAGCCGTATTATATATAGTGTAAGCCTCGCACATGTGCAACTATGACGCAATGGAGTTTAAACACGCTAAAACGTATATAAGTCTCTTAGGCAGAGAATTTATAGCACCTACCTCGTATTAATGTAACGTGAGTTTGGATTTACTTGTGAATCTTAGCATTTCATTAGCTGTACTTCTACTACATGGGCTGAAAAGTCTTTGGCCTGACACATAGATGGCGTCAGAAATCAAAAATCCATATGCGTGCCGGAGAGTACCAACCTTAACTAGAACGCTATCAAAATTTCATGACATTTCATTTACTCGTTCTCAAGTTATTGCTTTCGAAGTGACGCTACCTCTGTTATTTTTGTTTACCATGGAAAAAAGTGAATTTCGTGTTTTGATAAAACATTGCTTCTTGATGGTAAAAAATTCTGTTTAAGCAAAGCAATGGCTTAATAAGTGTTACGGAACATCTGCCCCAGCCAATTCAACCGTAAAGTATTGGTATGCTGAATTTCGTCGTGACCGTACCAGCATGAATGATCCACAACGTTCAGGAAGGCCAAATGAGGCAGTTACGCCAGAAAATATCAAAAAAATTCGTGAAATTGTGCAGAATGACCGCAAAGCGAAATTGACTGAGCTAGCAAAGACCATAGGCATCTCAAAGGAACGTGTACGTCATATCATTCATGAATGTTTACACATGAAGAAGCTCTGCGCGCGTTCGGTGCCGCGTTTCTTAACAATTGATCAAAAAGACCAACGTGTCAATCTTTCGAAGGAGAATCTGGCACTTATTACGCGCAATAACAAGAATTTTTTGCGGCGCTTCGTGACAATGGGTGAAACATGGATTCACCACTACACTCCTGATTCCAATCGGCAGTCGGCAGAGTGATTATTGCCTGGTGAGAGTCGTCCGAAGCGCCCAAAGACGCAACAATTAGCCGGTAAAGTGTTGGCCAGTATTTTTTGGGACGTGCACGGTATAATATTTATAGACTACCTTAAACATGGTAAAACAATCAACAAACAATATTACTGTGCATTATTGGATCGATTGAACGTCGAATACAAGGCAAAACGACCGCACATGGCGAAGAAGAAAATGCTCTTTCACCACGACAACGCCCCAGCTCATTCTGCTCGCGATACGACCGATACATTGAAGGAATTGCGCTACGAATTGGTTCACCACCCACCGTATTCGCCCGACCTAGCCCACAGCGACTATTTCCTGTTTCCCCGATTGAAAATGTGGCTCTCTGGCAAAAGATTTCACTCAAATGAGGAACTAGGGTTGGAAACAGACGCCTATTTTGAAGGACTTGACGCGCAGCACTACAAATCCGGCATCGAAATGTTAGAGGACCGCTACAATAAGTGAGATCTAGATGGAGATTATGTCGAAGAATAAAACAGTTTTTTCATTAAAAATTTCGTTTTTTCATTGGTAGGCCAAAGACTTTTCAGCCCATGTAGTATTAAAATTGATATATTTCTAACAAGGAAAAACCTTAAAAAAATATGAAAATTACGCAGATTACGTTACTATTCCTTTGTAAAAATTTCAAAAGCAGCTTATGTGTCATACGTATTTTCCTCCACTACGTTTACATCCACGAGCCATAGATTTTTCCCGAGCAAACGGTTGCAATACAACATTTTAATATTGCGATCAAACGTTGTTTCAATTCTGAAAGGGATAGATGGATAAATGTTCTTTTCATGTTCTTTTAATAAGATTTATGATCATGATTCATAGTTCTATTCCCTCTATGGGACTCAAAAATGTAATGATTAAAATGTTCAATAGAGTAGATTCCAACTTCAAAAATTATCAATTCTGACCAGTGCTGAATTAAACCCTATTCTTAGCTTCCATGATTTAAAATTTTGAGCAAACACGCTGTTTACCAAAAGAAGCGCTGTAGTTTCTCAAATAATATTTAAAAATACAGATGTAAAAGGCATTATAAAACAACTAAAGTCAGATGATCAAAATTAACTGTCAACCAACTACAATGGCTACAAACTATCAAATAACAGACTTTCTTTTTTGTTTGCTTAATTTTTATGAATATGATTTCCTCATTAGAATCACCAAAGAGGGCAGCTAAACAAAAAAGAATGCTAAATTTAGCAAATATAAATATAAGAACTTTTATATGTGGCAAATACCTCAACCTTACTTCTCAACAAACTTTAAAATATGGTAAATGTTTCTTTATATAAGATTTTTTTTATTTAGCGCATATAAAATACAACGTATAACGTATTATACACAATTATCAAAACAATCCATCGATTACTAAACACAAATGTGGTTAGTAATACATTGTTGCAACTAATAATTGCCTTTTTATCTGTGAGATCCTTTTTAAGTTGGTATTTACAACGCATTTATAAAGCATATCTGTCATAAAAATACATTAATTATACACCACAGAATTACCACATTTAACGAATATTAATTACTACGCCTATGGTGAACGGGAAAAACGAAGATTGTCATTGAGAACGACGGCTGTTCTTTTTCCTTTCCATCCTTCTATTTCTTTTTTTCTCTTCACTTTGTTACGTTCCTCTCGTCATTTTTTTTCTTCGTTTCGAAACGTCTTGCCACCAGAAATAGAAAACGAAACGGAGTGGGTACCTACGGATAAAATAAACTGGCCGTGCAGTCGTTGTTTGACAGCCGCGTCATCCGTGAAAACGTTCTCCAATTAGCCGGGTGAGATATTTGCCATGAGGCGTCCGATCTCGCTGCCGCAATCGTAAAACGATGCTCATGGATTTATACAGGGTGTGCATGTACCGAATGTCCCATTTTAATTTTAACAAGGGAATATCTTCGAGAAATGTGAATCCTACGAAAAAGTTTGTCATACTATTATTTGTTCGTCTCATCGCAGGCCACAAAATAACAATTTTAATTTCAACGTAGATGGCGCTATAATTGGTGAAAATAGGGTAGGTTTATTAATTTTTAAAAGAAATCTATTATGATTCTAGACTACAGACCAAGTAACTTTACTTTGAAACATAAGACCCTAGATGGCGTTGTAATTGGTGAAATTCCCCTTAAGTAAAAGTAGGTACAATAAAGAGCAAAAATTCATAAACAATGTAGCTGTCTACAACAGTTACTCTTCTATAGAGGTCGGCATGCTTAGGAAAATCCAAAATAGGTTCTATGTCAAAAATTCCACGACCTTAATACCAACAGTAACCCGCGATAAGAAATTTGTGAAATTTCCCTTCCATAGAGTATCGAAAGGTATTAGCAAAGTTTCTAAGGGACAAGAGATGAACGTGTGTTTCAGTTCGCGAAACACACTCAAAAGCCTTGGCAATCCAAAAGATAAACCGGACATGAGAGAAAGGTTGGGATTTTACAAAATTGCATGTGGTGATTGTGATAAAGTCTATATTGGTCAAACGAAATGAGCGATAGGTGCTAGATTCAATGAACACATAAGGTGCTACAGGTACGGGAAGACAGAAGCGTCAAGTGTAGCACAACACATAAACGGTACGGGGCAAACCTAAAATTGTTTAAAAACGTGATTTCGCCGCTTGAATTAAACGCCTATGAGACTATGTACATAAATAAGAATACGAACCTAATCAATAAAGTGAACGGACCTTTACACTTCTCTTGTCTTTTCGATTTATTACGGTAAATAAGCCTTATTTATGGTTGTGCTATAAAGTTGTCCAGTCTTTAGGTAAGGATATAGGCGGAAAGAGCACAAATTTGACGGATAGAAAGGGACATAACTATTGTCTCGCTCGATTTTTACATTTATTATGTTGGAACGGCCACATGTTTTTGCATTTCATGATGACAGACCGTTTGCCGCCTTTTCTCCTTATTTGAACTTGCTTCTTAGCCGAAGGGGCAAAAGTAGGTACTTGTATATATTTTTCTTTGCCGTTTCTTTATTGTTTGCATTCTTATTTACATAAATAGAACGGGCCTTTACACTTTTCCTGTCTTTTTAATTTGTTACGGTAAAGAGGTCATTTGATTTATGGTATGTGCTATAACAAAAGACGTCGATCCTTTCGTATATTCCACATGTGTCCAGTCTTTAGTTTAGGGATATAGGCAGAAAGAACACAAATTTGTCGGATAGAAAGGATATAACCGTTGTCTCACTCAATTTTCATTTTTATTAGGGTGGGATGGCCACATGTCTTGCGTTTCGTGGTGACAAGACCTTTTCCGCCTTTTTCTCCTTATTTTAACTTCCTTCTTAGTCTTAAGCGGCAAAAGTACAACATCAATTGGTACGCGGCTGAAGATGATGACCCATGTGTCTTTGTGTGGTGCGGAGTGTGCCGAGAATATTGTTGTTGCCATACTACCCCACAGTCCTTGCTATCATTATTAACCCACACTTAATTCTTCTAAGAAATATCCTGATATTTTTTAATTAAAAAAAAATTATATTAAAAAGGATTTTATAAAATCAACAATTCATAAAAATAATATCTTATAAAGCTGAAATTTCATCAACCCAACAAATTTAAGATTAATTTTTTATTAAACTGTTCATGAATTCTACATATCTGTCAAGTTTATCAGTCTGTCACGTTAGCATAGAAACATTTTATCAAATTTGTTTGTTTTTTAAAATATTGTTTTCATAAATGCATAGTTTAGACACAATTTTTGTCGAAACAGCAGTATTTTCTGCCGTGCAATTAGCCATGTCCGATTACACACTGAATGATATAGTCGATACTTTGAGGTCCTGGTGAAGCGCCAGGGAACGATCGCGAAGCTGAGTGTACATTTTAACGGCGTTTCCCTGGTCGAAGATGTACATTCCATGTCATCATGCAATCTATCGAACAACGAGCTAGTCAAGGTGAAGTGAAACGAAAAAGGAACATAGAAATCTATAATAATGACGATAATCCAGATACGAGACTTCTTGTTGTGGTTGCACTCATCCATCTAAATCAATATATAAGTCTTTGCGAAATTGAGAAGGAAACTGGTATCCCCCGATCGATAGCATTGCGGATCTTAAAATCGTTTGGATTTCATTTTTACCACATTATGTTGGTTCAATCGTTGACGATTGAGGACCTAGCGACCAGATTGAATTTCTGCAACTGAGCCCAACAAAGCATAGAAGAAGATACAAGCTTTTTCCATCGCGTTGTGTCCTCCAATGAGGCTGCATTCCAAAATGCTGGAATTGTTAACAGACAGACACAACTGTCATTATTGGAGTGAAGAAAATGCTTATTGGATGCGTACGGTTGACTATCAGAACCGTTGGAGTGTCAATGTTCGGCGTGGAATTGTTGACTGGAAAATCATAGGGCCATATTTCTTTGATGGGAACGTAAATAGCGATAATTATCTGCTTTTCTTACAGCAAGAACTGTATAGACTTTTGGAAGAGATATCTCTTGCACTAAGAGCGAATGAGTGGTTCCAACAGGATAGCGTTCCTCCGTATTTCTCTAGAAATGTACGAGATTACCTTGACGAGACATTTCCTGGAAGATGGGTTGGCCGTGAAGGACAAGCTCGATGGCCACCTCGATCTCCAGACCTAACGTCGCCGGATTTCTTCTTATGGGGTTACGTTAAAGACGCCGTGATTCGAGAACCTCCTATGAATCGCGAAGACATGCAAAATTGCATAAGAAGGACATGCGCAAAAGTCGACTAATTCGACGTATTAGAAATACTGCAGCCGATATTAAAGAAAGATATGAAGCAATCAGGAGAGCAATGGCGGTATTTTTGAACATTTATTAACAGAACGCTACGATTAAAAGAAATGTTAATATAATTTATTTGTAATTACGCTATAACTTTAAAACAAATGAAAATCGAATAAGAATATAACAGTTTTTTTCCATTATTTTCACGTGTTCAGGCCCGTTCCTTCCGATTCACCCTGTATAAATGTTTTACTCTTCTACATTAAGTGGGTCCATTCATATTTTTGTGTTGTCAGACAATAATAGACTTATTTGACAAAAAAATTCCTTGTCTACATATTACATAATATACTGTTCTGTTAAATATTTACAATTCATCAAGCCCAGCTGTCACTCTAGCACGTATAAGGTATTCAGTATGGGGCCACTCGATAAATATGAAATTCTCTCTGACGGATATTAGTTATTTTTCGGAAGCCTCCTTTCCTCCCCGAGCTTCCGATCTTCGGAGTGGCGGTACTAGATAATTTATTTAACTCCAACTAACAACGACTGGTGAGTCGGAGATAAAACTACTCTTTTTCTAATTCCCTCATTTCGTAAATCCGCAAATTTAATGTAAAATTCTTCTAAAACAAACAACAGCATAAATTCAGGGGCATTTCTAGCATTATGTCGTATATTAAATATGTTTCGTTAAGGTATCGTCATTTATGTCAGGAAGCTTTAATATTTTAGGGTTGTCGTGGGGTTTTTTTGTATCACAGAGTCGTCTATTTTGAGTCACCTAGTAGCGTCCCTACAATTATTCGATAATGCTACTTTTAAAATTATATAAATTAAATCTGGATAGAAATCATCAAAATTTGCTGTGGATAAAAACAATCGCCATTGCGATTAAAATAAAGGAGAAGAGGGACGCTAATTAAATTCATCACTTCTGGTCAAGCTTTCATCGAATTGACTCGTATTTTGGCTGCGCTCCCAGTTTAAAGTGCCTGATATTGAAATCATAGAAAAAATTTCAGAGGGAAGGTCGGAGGTTAGAATAGGCAGGTTTCCTGTGAATGTCATAAAAAACATATACTTTATATGACATCTTCGTAAAACAAAGGTTAACTTGTATTTTTCAATTTTAACATTCGTTAATTTCCATTTACTAATATCAAAATTCGTTCAAAATTGCCGAAAGAGTGCCTAAGAACACTGCCGAACACCACAGTTCATTTAAAAATTTTATTAATTTAGGAAAATCCCGTTTGTTTGAACAATTTCCCTGAAATACAACATTTCAATACTTAATATCCTTTATTTTTGGTATGTTATACATCTTATAATAGACCACGGTAGCTATTGTCAAATAATTCGGTATAATTGAAATTTAATTAGTACAGAAAATCATACCCAATATTCGAAAGCGTGAAATAAAATCAAACATTAAAACCTAGCGAACAAAGTATAATTTCTATTCACCATCGTTCACACTATTATAAGAATTCTATCCAAGCAAGGTTCTGGAAAGAATGCATTAGACGCCGGCATACTTGCCGATCAATCAAGCGGTTAATTTTAGAATCCGGAGTTGCGGTATTTCAACGGCGAACGACTACCTAATAAAAATATATATCGTTGAGATAGAGTCCATTACCTCCCCATTATTTTCTAAATATCGACCGCTTGAGCTGTAAATATATCGTTTGTTTGGAAAAACTCGAGATTAGAGGTGTTGAGTTCGTGAATAGTTTCAACTCGTAAAGAAAACGTATGTATTTTCATTTACCATGTAGCTTTCTTAATTTTCTTCTAAGTACAAGTATTGAATTGCTTTTAAAGTATGCGAAACTAAGTTAGCGCAGCTATTTATTTATTAACGATTCATTAAAACATCTTTTGTCATTTTCCAACATTTCTTTCGATATTCAAACGTTTTCTACTTAAAAGCTTAAAGTTCATTTAACCATCAAGGATACGATTGGAAAACTGTCGACAAATTGCTTCAAGAAGTTGCATACGAAATAGATATTATTTCAACAACGTATAGGTGTTAGTTAGAAGTCTTCTATAAATGAACACAATAGGTGGCTACAGCTAGTGGAAATCGTTTGAAAAGTAGAAGATGTTAACTTATATGTACGAGGTAGGCGCCATAAATTCTCGGCCTGACAATTACGTCATAGTTGCGCATGTGTGAGGCCTACATTACCTATATTACAGCTGGAAGAGTCGTAGTTTTTAGCAGCCAGCGAAACAACATGACTAGTGCATGAAAATGTCTCAGGTAACGAAAATTGAGTACCGCGCGGTCATTAAATTTTGGAGTCCATTGTCACGGGAGATGAAACAATGGTTGTGCATTATGATCCTCTATCCTAAAAGGAATGGCAGCTTCCCGAACAACCTCGCCTCAGAAAGGCGAAACACGTTCAATTAACGAAAAAGGTGATGACCAAAATATTCTGGGATTGTGAGGGTATTTTACTCATTGACTAAAGAGTGCAGTACAACTGTCAACAGCACATATTATGCGTCTTTCGTGCAAAACGTCGAGGCAAATTGACAAAAGGTGTTCGATTATTGCATGACAATGCACCCGTCCATACTGCTGCCATCCGCGGATGTGGCTTTCAAGAATTGGAACATCCACCGTATAGTCAGGATACGGCTACAAATGATTATTATTTATTTTCTTATTTAAAGGAAGACATTAGGGGACGTCGTTTTAAGGACGATGGTTTATTGCAAGCCGCTGTAATACAACATTTTGAGGGAAAAACTTTACATTATTTTTACACGAGTATAAAATTATTAATTAATCGTTGTGATAAATATATTGATTAGGGGAGATTATATTGAAAAATAAAAATTCTTATGTTTTACCAAGTTTATTTTTTCTATATCAGTCCGAGAATTTATGTCACCTACCTCGTATATAAAAAGGCAAATTAAAATGTTAAAATCCTTGTGTTACTTTTCTCTTATGTTGGGTGAAGGAAAGAGCCGTCGTGGTGAAGTTATTTTACTTATACAATCTGTCACAACTTTCTATGTATTTTGCGCTTATTTCGAAGTCTACTATTAAAGCCTGACCTGTTAGATTAGCTTTATGATTTCATTACAAACACCACAAATATACATACAGCCTGTCAGCAGTCGATCTGTTAACTTTTTGTTCAAATACCAACAAACACTTTCGTGAACTTTGTGCACACAAAACCAACAATTGCAACTTCGTCTTACATACCTTTTTTTTTGCAGCGGAGGTATTATGACAACAAATGCCTAACTTTGCACCTTTGTGTTCTGCGTGACACTTTACAATCAATGCCCATTCACTAATTCAGGAGATGGCAATGTCACATAGTTGAGTGATATGTTTAAATCACTAGGAACACGTTTTGGAGTCTTCTGAAGCTTCGGCTTCCCTACATTTGACCCAAAGATTTTTCTGATTTACAATCCCATGTCACTTGTCGCTGGATTATTGCTATACCAGGAGCGCACTGCATATTTGTGAATATGGCAACACTGACAGTAATTGTCAACAAATTTGAAGTTAGTTTAATGTAGCAAGTGTTTGTCAATAAGTCGCAGTTTATTTGAATTCGATATCGTTTTTCAAAAAGCTTACAGAATTTTTTGAAAAGTTAAACGGTCAGTGTGAAATGGAAGTAACCCGAGAACATTCTATGATTTTGTGTGATTTTCGTTCAGGTTTAACCTTTAATGAATCATGTGCTCGTTTGCAAAATGCGTTTCCTGGAGAAGCCCCAAGTCGGATGACCGTGTTTAACTGGTTCAAAGAATTTCAACGGGGAAGATCATCTCATGAGGATGAAAATCGTGAAGGTACTCCTGTTTCAGCAACAACTTCAAGTCCCATTGATGCCGTTCGTCGCATGACTGAAGAAGATCGTCAGGTGACCTACAGTGAAATTCGGGCAACTCTTGGCATTGGAATGACTGCAATTCAGACAATTCCTCACGCACATTTAAATGTGAAAAAAATCTGTTGTCGTTGGATACCACATTGTTTAACAGCTGATCAAAAAAAAGCAAGGGTCGACTGGTGACTAGAAAACCTTGAACGTTATCATGAAGGTATGTCTAAGGTCGTTTATAATATTGTTAAAGATGATGAAACATGGATCTACTGCTATTATCCATTAACAAAGCAGCAATCTACCGAATGGATGTTTCAAAATGAAATGCGACCCACAAAAATAAAACAATCACGAAGTTGTGCTAAACAAATGATTGCCTCTTTCTTCAGCCGTACTGGTTACAGTTGCTCTGTTCTTCTAGAGAATAGGAAAACAGTTAATGCAGAATGGTATATCACCATTTGCTTGTCAACATTGTTGTCTAAAGTTCAGAAAAAACAAATTGTGTTACACCATGACAGCGCTCCTGCACATTCTGCCAAGTTGACAACAGAGTTTCTTCGCTCTGCTGGGATAAAATTAATGTCACATCCACCTTATAGGCCGTATCTAGCTCCGTGTGGTTTCTTCCTCTTTCCAACTATTAATAAGAAATTACGTGGAATCCATTTTCTAACGCCACAGGAAGCTGTTAATGCATTTGACGAGCATGTTAGTGCAGTGTCCAAGGAAACCTAGGCTACCTGTTTTACAGAATGGTTTGAGAGGATGTCGAAGGGCGTTAAATATAAAGGAGAGTACTTTGAAAATGAATAAATATTGTTCGTTTTTATATTTTCTGTTCTTATCCTGTATTCAGAAACATTTGTATCTGATATAGGTGCTGTTTTATTACACGAAAACTAAAAGTTCAAATTAATCAAGAGTATGCATAGAAATTGACACAAACTTGTTAACTGACATGAATCTAGCAATCGTTTAACGCCACCTGCACTGTGATTGGTCGGTTGTATTGATACAACGCCATGGTAATGCCATAATTTGGCGTATGCATAATTTGCTGTATGTATAATTTGGCCGTGTACCAAATTTTTGATACTGCCCTTACATCGCCGCGTGAATGGTCGTATTTAATTGCATTGTGCGAACTTTCTTAATTCCTACCTTACCCTATGTGAACGCTACAAAGTGATCCCAGTACATAATTCTAATCGTAGTGATTATTTTTTGTGTGTACGCTAAGTTTTGTGAATGCCCTTGTTTAATCTCCATCTCTAACATCTGGATCTAACTTTCTGCACGTTTTTTTCGCTATAGTCGCTACAGTAGTTCAAAATACACCCAGCCGCCTAGTACTAAGTTACCCGATACGACAGGGCCGCGTTCTGCGTAACCCCCATGAATGTTTCATGTACCACGCTTGCTCAAAAACAACGTCTCGAACGGCAAAATCTCCAGCGTCCTCCTTTCGATTTACCTCTCGACTGCTCCTACTGATGATGTTGTCATCATCAGCTGTCATCCGCTAGCCGCGGCGGCCAATTTAGCCGAACGATGATCGCCCTATATGGCGAAGCGGACCCCCGGCATATAATGAAGATACCAACTTTCTTATACATCTAGCGACATGTTATATGTATGTATAACGACGAATAAGCGGACCTAAGCATAACTGTATAACGGCACGATTTATGTATAGTTTTTTTTTGCCTCGCAGTCCGGCCTGGGAGATCGTCTAGCGCGGTACCAAACGCTTCGTCGGTTGTTGCCAGTGGATCGCCGCCGCCGCCTTGATCATTTTTAAACGGCCGCGTCGCTGTCCAACAAAGAAGCATAGCGGAAAAAAACCGCGGAGACTATTCTCGATCGATGTTTAACGCTTTGATATATAATTATTGGGTATTAATGAATTTTAATGCTCGTAGACGGCCGAAAGGTAGAGCGAGTTCTTCACGATATCGGCTTTAACTTCAGGAATCTGTTTCGCGATTACAAAAGGCTGAACGATGCAAAAAGCGTTTCGATTATAAATCTAACGGATCCGGTCATATTTGGAATTATCATTAATATACTGACTGAGGGGTCAAAATCCAATACATTGGGCCTTATGAATAAAAACGAAACAGATACTCTAAGTAAGAAGTAAATGCAAAAGCAACAGCCTCGAAGTAAATGCTCAAAGCAAAAGTATATACATACTCCGATTTGCTTTGCTACGGAGCATATTCTTTGCATAGTTTGGGGAATCACTCGGTGAAATATTACAAAACGTGCAGTCAGACGACGAAAGTGCGGCAAGTGGTACAGCTGGACAACATGAAAAGTTTGTAAAATTATTAGAACAACAAAATGTACTTTTAAAGCGTCACAAAGAAAAATAAGAATACTGTTCAATTTAGACACAAGACGTATGGGTTATTATTTCAAATACAAACTTGACATGTGAAATTACAAAAATACAAATAATGAAAGAAATACTTCTAAATATTACCCACCTACTTGACTTTGAATGCCCTTTGTTTGATTACAAATTGAGAGGCTCTTTAAGAGCATTTATCAAATTAGACCTAAACTCAAGATGGTCATCAACATGCGTGTAAATCAATCGAAAAAAACCGCCAGGGAATTGTTTATGTTAACAACCAATCCTTCTCCTATTGTTCTAGTGTAAAAAATTTACAATTCTTGCACCCTAGAAGAATTCAGAAGGTTAATTTACAGACCATTTCACACCATTCCAAAGAGCTCTTTCCCACGCAACAATTCGAAACATTCAAATCTTTGGCGCGAATTCCACAGTTTTAGAAGCCTAATCGCCAATTCAGAGACCAAAAGAAGAAGCGCTTCCCTTAAAAAAAAAGAAAAAAAACTAACTGAAATACTATTCTTCTCCGTGGTAGTCCTCTTCTTTGTCATCGCTGCGTTGTGTTCACGACACAGAATGCGCATCCCGGCTGGACCAACTCGCCGACGACGGTGCGGTCCAAAACATCAAGTTTAGAATGTACGCTGACAATAGACATGCTTGCGGTACAAATCTGAGACCACCGGCTGAGGACAGCGATTTAGAACACTGCAACAATGTATTACGTCCATCCGTGGAAGTCGTCTTCCATCCTTCTCCTCTTATATTCTTTATATCCTTTCCTCTCTACACCGCGTCCCCTTCGCCGACTTCCAACGTTTCTTGTTATCGTAAATCGTGAGCATAATTTTCATGATAATCTTCTGTTCTTGTGTTCTTCTCCTCTACGGACATGCTTATATGTATGTGTATATTGTATATCCTCTCTGGATGCACGGGGCTTCAGCCAAAGAGCCGGTCAATATAATGCGAGCTTGTAGCAAATGTACATGGGTTATTTCATATATCGGAACGATTGGTAAAACGACGAAACAAAACCTCATATTGCATGTTCCGCGATGTACACATTGTACAACAAAAGATACGGTCTCATATTTACGATATTGCATCTACATATACACGTATTTATATTATATTCCTTGCGAAATGAAATGTTTTATATGAAAAGGTCGCTGATTTATCAACGGCGGTGAAGGAATGATGCGGCTCTTTCGGAATCGAGAATGCCTGTATGCTTATTCCAAATGATTGTTTTGTTACCTTTATCCTATTTTAAATATATACGGTTGAGGTATATTTCAAATGGATGACAAATGACAACCACGATTTAGATTTAAAACCCATGAGAATTATGTTTATACACATACGTACGTAAGATCTTAAGATATACCAAAATGGTTTCTATTATAAATATCATGCACATTTGCTTTAGTACTAAACAGTACGTTTACAAATATATTACGGGAACACAATTTTGAAGCGGACGCGCTACAACAATTTCAAGAAATATAAATTTTAAAATCTTTGCTTGTCAATTTCAATTGAGAAGAAATTGAGAAAGAAGATCCATTAATAATTGGAAAAAGTAAAAATTCTCGCTGTTTTAAAGGTAAACATGTTGACAAATTACCCTTAGAATGGGTTTCTAACAAAAAGGCATGGATGACAACGGAAGTTATGACAAGATGGCTGCATAAATTTGACAATAAAATGAAAAAACAAAATTGAAAAGTGCTTCTTTTCTTGGCAAAGTGCGGTCGGAAAAGAAAAACTTCGAAGAGATCTGACCGTGAAATTGTTCATCGGGCTTTGAGCAATAGATTTGCTACAATTAAAATGATTCATAAAAATTTACAAGAGAGAGGAATAGAGATTTCAAGCAGAACTGTCAGGCGCCGATTGCGCGAAAATCGCCTAATGGGCCGAAGACCTGTAAAAAAGCCGCGTTTAACAGAAAAAATGAAATCTGCTCGTCTCAACTTTGCAAGAGAATATCGACATTTCATAGACGAGAATTGGAAAAAGGTGAATAACTTAACAACATGATTTTTACTGAATTAATGTTTGCATTATTTAATAGGTTTTCTTTAGTGACGAGTGCTCGCTCTCTGTGTTAGTGCAACGAGCACAATTTGTTCGTAGACGACCTGGCGAACGTCTCACAGAGTCCACGGTTCTTCGAACCGTAAAACACCCCCCGCAGGTAATGATTTGGGGAGTGATTAGTAGAGACGGACCCAGCCCTTTGTATTTTGTAGAAGGTACAATGCGTCAAAAGCAGTACATAAATGTGTTAAAAAACACTTTATTACCGTATTTTAAGCCAGAACGTCACATACCGACAGGGCGTATATTTATGCAAGATAATGCTCCCTGCCATGTGGCAAAAAAGGTTAAGGAATTCTTTGAAGACAATCACATACCTCTTTTACGTTGGCTCGGAAATTCACCGGACCTCAATCCCATCGAGAACGTATGGAAACGACTAAAAAGTAAGGTATATGCAAGAGAAAACCCTACAAAGGAAATATTAATGCAGAATATAAAGGATGTATGGGAGAACGATGAAGATATAAAAGAGACAATCATATATTGCATTGAAAGTATCCCCGAAGAATTAAGGGTGTTATTAAAAATCATGGGTTATGGACTAAATATTAATTACTTATTTAATATTTACATATGTTACATATTTTTACAATATATTTTATAAATAAAAAATATAATACATGTATAGTATATATTTTATTATGAAGAAACTACAAAATATTGAGTGTTTCAAGTAATTTGGCCAAGGACTGTATATTAAAAATACAAGTATAGTGAATTGAAACGCTATTACATATTTACATTTGTTGAAAATGACTTTCAAGAACCAGATTCGCAGAGAAAAACGATATAAAACCAGTATTGTAACTAGAGTTGTAGATTATAAAACTTTATATCGTTTTGAAGAAGAAAATGTGGAGTGGTTGGCGAACGATTTTATAAGTAATGCTGATGAGAAAAGAGGAGGGGTGTTATCGCCTCTACAAAAAATTAAAATCTTTCTAAGATATGTGAGTGATCCGGGTTATCAGAGCGGAGTCGCAGAAGATATAGGCGCGTATCAAAGTACAGTTTAGAAAACAATAGCAGAAGTAACCGACAAAATAGGGCCAGAAGCCAATCTGTGAATTACATTCCCATCTACTAATGAAGAACTAAACCAAGCTAAACTGTTATGGCTAAACCATTCCTTGTGGTATAGGAATCTTAGATTGTACCCACATTCGTATTCCCAAACCATTAATTTTCGGTGATGAGTATATTAACAGAAAAGGATATGCTAGTATAAATGTTCAGGCAACCTGTGATGCACTGGATAGATTCACTAGTATAGATGTTGAATGGCCTTGTTCTACACATGATAGTAGGATATGGAAAAATTCAGGAGTGTGTACAATACTGCGCAATAATGATGCACTGCCCTGCTGATGAGGAGTATGGCATTGAACCATGCTTAATGACCCCGTATAAAAATCCCAATACACCGAACCAAGTCCAATATAATAACCTATTAAAAAGAGAACGTATTGGAATTGAACGTTGTTTTGGTTAACTTAAGCGACGGTTCTCCATTTTACAGTACCAAGATACGATCGAGTTTACAAAAGATTCCAGCTTTAATCGTGTGCTATACAGTATTGCATATTTATAATTAGTTACTACTTATAAATTCATTAGATCTTGAAACCCGTTATAAGTGTTCTCAGAAGTTCTTTCTTGCAATAGCTTCTCTTTTTTTAGTCTTAGTACTTCCAGTTGTTCTAACAGAATAAGCCTTTGTAGCTCAACTATACTTCATTTTTTGTTTCTTCTGTTTCCGGTTATTGCGTTTTATATTTGGTTTGAATTGAATTGTTTTTCTTACAGGGTTCTTAATTTTAATTAAAGCCATGCAAGTATTGGAGCAAGAATCTTGAGGTGATTCATCGATTCCTACTTCTAATCCGCCTTCAATAAAACAAATGCAACTCGATAAATATTACTTGTACTTGTATATTTATAGAATGGAAAATACATCATTTAAATTACCCGGTATTTTTGAACAAGAGGGATTAGCCTCCCCTTCCATTAATTCATACAACTACTTTTTCCAATTTCCCAACTTAATTGGTTTATTTCCCGTTTTGTTTATATTAATTTTGTGTTTCAATTTAGCTTTCATTTTATTTATTTCTTTGCTTAGTTGCTTTTCCGTTGTTACCTTCCCTGTGTCTAATTCTCACGCTCTTGCTAATTGTGACAAAGCTTTCTCTATTTCTTTCTTTATAGATGGAATTTGAGATTTCTTTAAAAGAATATTATGTTGTTTTAATAATTTTACAAAGTTTTCTTGTTGTTCGGCTGTACCACTTGCCGCACTTTCGTCGTCTGAGCCCATTCTTTATGTATATTTAGAGAACGCGTACCTTTTTGATAAAACTCTTCTTTAAAATACTATTTGTATTGGACTCGCTTATGCAACGACTGCACGTTTTGTAATATTTCACCGAGTGATTCCCCGAACTGCGCAAAGTATATGCTCCGTAGCAAAGCAAAAGGTTATTCGTACAAATCGGAGAGTATACTTTTGCTTTGAGCATTTGCTTCGAGGCTTTTGCTTTTGCTTTTACTTCTTACTTAGAGTATCTGCTTGGTTTTTATTCATAAGACCCAATGTTTGATGAAGAACACGAAATACCCCTTGCCCAACTCCTTCCTACAGTTCGTAACGAAATTGTGGATTTAGATGAATATGGTTCTGTTGATAGTCATGTGCCTACAGAGAACCCTAACTTCAGTATTACAGAAATTGTTGAAGAATTGTGCAATAATGATGAAGAACATAACTCTGATAATAGTGATGTGGACGAATGTGAAACTCTAAAATCTATTTTATCTAGTATGAGCGAAGTGTGTGCAAAATTAAAAGATACAGAATTATTTATTGTGCAATAACAATGGTGAAATTTGTATGGATGTTTCTCGAATTTTACTTAGATGTGAAGCTGTGGTTTTTAAATCGAAGCTAAAAAATTTAAAACAAACACAGATTGAACCATACTTTAAAAAAGCTTAACAAATTATGTTTTTTCGTATGAATATGTTGTAATAATATGTATAAATAATGAACATATGTATTATCTATTATATGTATATATACATATATGTATTGTTATGTTACAAATAACAATTAAAAGATTTGAATTGGGGAGATAATCTGTTTTGTTTTTATTTTAACTATTTACTTACAAAGGAAAAAATGAGTTTAATCTAATTAAAATTACTTACAGTTATGTTGTGGCGTGTTTTTGATATGTGTGTCGTGTGTAAAATCCCACGGGTTCCTTCTTCCCTCTACTTGGTAAAATCCTCTTATTTTTGGTTCCTTCTTCCTGATAAAATCTTCTTATTTTGAAGCCCTTTGATGGTTTTCTTCTATTAAATTTCTTCAAATGGTTCTTAAAATTTTGTGACTGATTAAATATCCTTAACAATCGTTGGATATCATTTATAGTTCACTTGAAATGTTTTTTATATATTTGCACTGATGACTTTCACGATATTTTCACTTTTATGTTGCAATTTTCTAAAAGTCAATCGAAAGGATCTTTGTTATCTGACAGAATTGTTTTTCGTTGCTGACTTCTGTTTTTTCTCGTCGTCCCTAGCATTGCCAATCTAACGACTAGATATTTAAATTTTGATGTTTTGAACTTCCACCGCGGTGTCGTAGGTAACGTAAGGGATTTTGACGGTCATTTCCAAATACAATGTGATTTTTGTGTGTGTATATGTCCTTTTTACAAATAATGTTTTTAATATATAAATAACCTAAAATAAGCTGAGATTTTGACTCTCCCCTGTAACATGTCATTACCCGAGTCTTTTTTTTTCTTTTAAGAAAAGATTCATAATATAAATAATCAAAATGCCGGAACTCGAATATTAATCGAAAATAGTTCCGCATAAAACTCTATTAAAATCTAATATCGGCGAATTTTGATATAATATTAATTATAATGAATTTAACATACGCTGTTCACGTTGGAGCATCCCACTACAGGATACATATATGTATCTATAATATGATGATGGCATTATGTCGAAATCGATAGCTAATCAATAAAACATTAACTGGTATTAAATTGAATTTATATTCATCCATCATAGTTACTAATTCAAGAGATGCAAAGTATATTCTTTGGTAATTTTAACTTCATTGGCATATTCAATAATATCAATACAGCTTAGAACTCACAAATGATACAAGCTGTTCGATGTAAACAGCTCATTATTGTAGCGGATTAACTTTTGTTTTATCTTATACATACAGTTATATAATTGTGAATATGTCATCCATACATTTAAAAGGGTTAGCTAACAATTTTTTTTTTTTTAATATCAAAAATTAGCAATTGCGTAGTCCTATATAAAACATACTTACATATTAACAAGCTACATTTTTGAAGCATTTTAGAAAAATGAAAATATATAGTGCATCAACATAAAACATTACTATTGTAACATTTTCAACCAACTTGTATAGCTGTTGATCGAAACAATAAAAAGAGTTGGCATTTTGTAAATTTCGCAGATGATTTAGGTTGGTAGTTCCAGCAATAAATGAAATATTCGCTAATTTCTTAACATAATACAGACGAATCTGCCCTTTATTGAAGGAAATACCAACATAAATCATCCACAAACTTTAAAAAATGACAACTTTAGATATCAATTATATGAATATCTTTTAAAAGTACAGTTAAGTTCTAAATCTGAAGAATTGATAGCCTATGACTCTATGAAATTGAAAATTGACTTACCTGTGGGTATTTCATTTCATGTAGTACACTACACTACTATGTATAAAGCTTGTCATTAAAAATCACTAAAAGAAAGGTAAAACCAAAAACAAAAACATCAGCATTAATGAACGATTCACTTTATTGCAGCTTTCTTTTGTTTTACACACGAATCAAGAGAAAAAAAAATAATTCGGATAGACAGAGAAACTAAGAACAAAAAGAAACGATAGAGAACAGAATCTACATGTATATGTCAAAATTTACAAACAATAAATGGTTAGCGGTAAGTAGTAGCATGTCGTTTGGTTTTTGTTTATTGTTTTCTTCTTCACAATAATAGCATAACATCGATAATTAATTATGGTTGCGAGATGAAACTGCGATGATATGTCGTAGTCGTCTATTTGAATGGAAGTGAAAGAAACAATCGAAATACAGAGACAAGAAAGAAACGTAGGCAATTGTATTAGAAACAATTGAAACGGTGATTAGCATTTCGTTTGTCTGGATATAACCTGACAAGTTATTGGAAAATTAGAGAATAAATTGAAATGATATTCTACAATCTTTTTGCTTTATAGTAATAATAATATTAATAATAATAATAGTATTTCATTTTCGAATAATATTTTTTTATATAGTAATTAATTATTATTGTTTCATCTTGTTTCTTTGGGTGCGTACGATTCCATTTATTATTATCATTTATCATCATGAAATATGAATACATATCATTACAATAACAAAGATTCTGATTGGCTACATTCTAATTTACATATACATACATATACAGGGTGATTTATCGTCACTTAAGTCATTTCTCAGAATTCATTTTACTTTTATTACAATAATATGTACAGGTGTTCCATTTAAAGAATGTCGGTGACTTAAATATATATCCATTAGTTTTTGTGGCTGAATTCAATCACATAAAGCTCAGCTTGTTTCGTATAATGTGATCGATCATTGAAAAATTGATAAAAGAATTGGGATTCTTGTAAGAGATAATAATTTTGCAGAAAGTCCACCGGAAGACTTGAAGTTATTACATGCATTACAACACATGTATCTGTTACATCTCTCCCGAGTATCATCTAAGGAACGGTGCCATGTAACATGGTTACGTAAACGTTTCTTCGGGAATGTATATACAGTGTGTCTCACTTTAGAGGGCGCCACCCCAATATCTTTTTTATATATTATCGATTTAAAACATTCCTCACTCTGATTATACCCCTCACTAAATTGTATTTTAGGGTATGTTACTTTCCCTTCATAGTAAAGTGCTAGTCTACTACGATTTGAAATAAACAGCAAAATTGTTAATAAAAGTTTTTCGGAATCATTCAAATAAGCTAAATCCGAAATTTAATTAAAAACAACAAATTTTGAAAATCTTTCTCAAAAAATTTCCAGAAAATTCGAATAATATTACAACTTTGCCATGAGTTTTCATTAATACGTCAGAAACAATCTAACCACATGTCATTTATCAAATTGTGTACAATTAATTAAAATCGTTGAAAATAAGATAATATGGTCGCAAGTTTAACTTTCGCTGATAAAGTTGAGATAATAAGATTAGTAGGTGATAATGTTCGTTCAACACAGAAAGCTGTCCGTGAATCAGAGATCCAGGCCGTCCTCCCGTTACACATACGACTATACTAAGAATTGATAATTTATTTAATCGTACTGGAAATGTGACAAAATCAATTACAAAGAATTATCATTATCCTGAAGATTTTATTTTGAATTCTATCACTAAGAATCCAACATCCAGTCTAAGAACGATGTCTTTAGTTTTAAATTATTCAAAAGATAAAAATTTGGAGGTGCCTTCATAGACATAAGAGAATTCCTTTCAAGCCGAAACTTCTGCATATTTTGGGAGAAGAAGATCTTAAAAGGCGTTTGGAATATTGTTTGTGGAGTCAAGGTAATTTCTTAAATGATCAGCGTTTCCTAAAGAAAATTTTGTTTACTGATGAGGCTACATTTACCACCAACGGAATAGTTTCATCGCAATGTTGTGGATATTAGTCTGCAAAAACCAACACTAGATAATAAACCGTAAACATCAGTATTCTCAAAAAATTAACGTTTGGTGTGGAATTCTAAACAATAAGATTTATAGGACATTCTTTTTTAGACAAAACGCACTTTTTAGAATTGCTAAAAACGATTTATGGGATACATTACATGATCTTCCAGTTGCAGTACGACAGGAAATGTACTATCAATTAGACGGCGCCTATACATAATGCCGTTGTGGTTAGGGAATGGTTAAATGAGAATTTCCTGGGAAGATGGATAGGTCGTAATAGTCCCCTAATCGAATGGCCACCTAGATCTCGCGATATCACACCATTAGATTTTTGGGGAACCATTAAAAATAAAGTGTGTAAAACTAGACCAATAAATATTCAACTTCGTGACAGAATAATTCAAGCCTGCCAAGACATAAGTCGAGAAGAATTGAGAAAGGTTGTCGGAAACAACAGAAAACGAATTGAAAAATGCATACCAATAGTGGCTTAGTTGAAGATACTGTTATTTAAGTAATTAAGCATCGATTTAATTATTGTATTCAATTAAAAAAATTAAATTAAAAGCTCATGGCAAACTTGCAAGATTATTATTCGAACTTTCTGGACTTACGACATTTTTTGAGAAAGATTTTCAAACTCTTTTGCTTTTAATGAACTTTCGGATTTAGCTTATTTGAACGGTTTTATCCACAATACGACTTCTCACGAACTATCTCCGTGCTGTTCATGACATATCTTTGTGTTTCTCGTACTTTTTATGGCGGCATGAATGTGATATCCTGTCGTTGTCTTTAGTTCAGATTACTTACTGGTTCAACTGTTGGGCTACTGAATTAGAGTACCGTCAGCAGATATTACCCGTACATTTTTACTTTATAAAATAACGTTTTTGAGCTTATCTTATTATTTATAACGACGACGTTTATGAAAGTGCCTGCTCTAACCTCACTTTTATTGTTTTGGAAATTTGTTTATCGCCTTTTATTTTAAAAATAGTCAAAAAGCAGTTGTTAAGATAAACTCGTGCATGTGGTCATAGAAAACTATGTCTAAAAACTGCTTCATAAATTATCGGATCGACAAGAACGTCGTTTGGTGACGACTTCAATGATTGATTACGTTTCATGATAATGATGTTTCTGATGATATATGTCCACTTTCAGGAGTTGTCCAAGTTTAAAGATTACAAAGAAAACGCCTTGGACGGAACAGCGAGTGAATTGTTTCATCCAGCGAAATTAAGGTTTTTCCCAAGAGAAGTAGTAAATCATATAAACGCTAACTCAATAGTTCTTCCAAAAATTTGTTTTCAGCAAATATTTTCTTCCTTATTGGATGACAATGATTTGTTTTTCGCATTCATGCGATAAGCTGTTTTTTTTTTTAATTCACTTTCTAACGAGTATTTTTTAGGGTTTTCATAAAAAAAATGTTCATAATACAAATAAATTAATAAATACATTGTTCAATGAAGTTTAACACTTATTTTTACCCAAATTATGTATCATAATTTTTTCAGAAGTAACGGAATACTACGTAACCATTAAAACCATTAAAAATTTGGAAAGCCCTAAATGCTGTTATTTTCTTTCCAGCTTTTTTTGTCTTTCTAAATTTGTAATCAGTTGACAACATTATTTTTAATAGTTATGTGTCATATAAATAGCATAAAAATCTATCTGAAATGGAACAGTGTTCATACATATATCAGAAACATATCGTAGTAATGTATCTGAGAAGTATCAACCAGAGTGGTTATTGCGAACATTAAGCGTGACCTTACATGTTACGTGTCTGAGGAAACAGATAGATACTGGGATATTACAATATTGATATTATAGGATGTGTATAAGTTGATGAAAAGACAACACGTGCTAGTGTTCTTCGTAAAATTCCGATTTGAAAATGCTGCCAATACAAAAGTAATGTACTTTGTTGCCTAAAACAGCGTGAAATTTTGCGAAAAGTTAACATGAAATCGTTTAATAAGTGTCCTTATTAACTATATATTGATAAAAGGAACTATATCCTAGAACAAAGAAGGATCTTCAAGTAATTTATGTTCATGAAAAATACGTGTGGCAACATAGTACAGCAATTTTTCTCATTATGTCAGTATAATATTCTGACACGTTTCACATCTCAACACTAAGAGCACTTTAAGTGGTTTCCCATTACGATCTTTGACTAAGAATTTATACCAATTCATACATAATTTACATTTCAACATTTAGTTTGAAGTACCTGCGTCATGATCAGAATCTACTCTCATTACAAACGAAAACAATTTAGTAATTGAGATTTTATAGCAGCATTAAGATACTACGAGGCGTGGCAATTAAATAACCGGACTGGTGCTACTATCGGCAAACAGCGAACACGCCACGGCAGGTTTGAACATGTTTTTGCTTGCAGATGCTTCCCCCACCCTGAGCTCAATAGGTACGTCGCTCAGTTTCGCTGTAGCAATCGTCCGTTCAAGTCCTTACGCCAGCGTCGCGTCGGAAAAATACAGAGTGTTCAGATCGAGCAACGAGTTAACCTCAAGTTTCTTGTGAAACACGAGGTTCTAACTACCCTTCGTGAACGAATGAGAAGACGAAGACCCGATTTATGGAAGAGCAAATCCTGAATGCTCCACCAAGACAATGCGTCAGCCCATTCCGCCTTGTCTGTGAAGGCGTTCTTTGCGAAATCCGGCATCACCGTGTTGGACCACCCACCGTACTCGTCCGACCTGGCCCCCTGTGACTTTTTTATTTCATAAGGTAAAATCGGTGCTTAAGGAGACAAGATTTGACAGTGTGGAAGCGGTGAAAGCGAAAGCGACGGAGGTTCTTCTCAGGCTGACAGAAAGAGACTTCCAGCGCTGCTTTCAACAGTGGAAAATTCGTACGGAGCGTCGTAGGGATCGACAAGGAGAGTACATTGAAGGGATAAACTTTGTAATGTAATTGGTGATCAATAAAATGTTTCGTAGCACCAGTCCGGTTATTTAATTGCTACACCTTGTTGAGAGCAAAATAAATCTCCGGAAGTATACATAATTGTTGAAACAAAATACCAACTTTACTGCTGCAACGCTGATGACGCCGGGTAAGCAGAAACATGTCCGTTGACTAATGTTTTCTCTCCTCACATTGCTTATGCCGTGAACGATTCTATCAATACCATGAGGAGATATATTAGCATTATTTTGGTTATTATTTCTAGGCATTCCCGGTTGTGTTTTTACCGTTGTTTTACAAATAAATACTTTATTTTAATATGTCACTCATTTTCAAGCAGAAAATTGTTAAATTTATGGTTTCGTAAGCAATAACTTGCAATTTTTACCATTAGATTCATAAACTACATCATTTAAATTGGAAAATATATTGCGCATGCGCAGTAATTTTCAAAGCGCTAGCATTTGAATTTCAAATTAGCTTATATGAGCAAACAGATTTGAAATTAGCATCATCAAACAATTCTAATCATTGTATCTTGATGTTTTATACAAATTGTTTAATCCCAAGACAAATACTATGGAATTGAGAGATTTTTTTTATACAGGGTAAGTCGGGAGGAACGGACCAAACTCCAGGAGTGTATTGTACACGTGAAAATAATGTAAAGAAACTCATATGTTCTCATCCGATTTTCATTTGTTTTCAAGTTATGGCGTAATTAAAAATTTTAACTAGCGTTCTTGTAAATGGTCCAAATTTTCGCTTGCTTTGGAGTTAATACAAATATCCTTGCATACCTATGTAAGACAAAAAGTCAGGTAGAGATCCTACAAAGACTCACATGACCATGGTGCTGTGCGAAGACGGAACTAAAATTTAGGAAGTGGAGGTAGAAGTGGAATTATATTAACCAAATTAAAAACGTTTGCTCTAGCATAAAATGTTTAAATAGGCGCGATTTTGAATTTTGAACATTGTTAGGGTGTAACATTTCTATTTTAATGGTAATTACAGATGTAGGCAGAATGTGTGGCATACTACCAAAAATTCCTTTTGGTAAAAAGCCAACAGCTCAAATAAGATACATTTTATACTTTTTCTAGCTTCAAGTTATTGTTTTAAGGATAATATCAATTAAGAATAACCACAGTCTTCCATAAATCGAGATTATATTTAAAAAAATAATAATAATAAACGCCGTAAGTATTGAATGATTATGTCTGATAAAATATTTATTAAAGAATGAACAGATTAAGAGTTCATGCTTAATCTAAATAGATATGTACCTAACAATAAACAATAACGTAATCATAACCAACAAATTAATGCTAATATAGCTCATGGTATTGGTGGAATCATTTCCGGCAAAAAACAAAGCGAGGGAAAAGGAACAACGTAAACCCGCGAACATGTTTCTGCCTATCCGGCGTCATCAGCGCGGTTCCGTACGTGTCCTTCTCCCTCGCTATTGTTTTTCACCTCTCGCGTATATGTTGCCATTCTCTACGAACAGAATTACGATATATCTCCCCACGCCACCTAAAGGTGTGGACATGCAGCGTCTTAGGCGCTGCCATCTTGCGTTAAGCAGCCCAGGAGCTGCTCGGTAGGTGGTAGGAGTCTGCATCCCGAGTTGTTGTCGCTTTTCTCTAGACGGCATGTCTGTGTTTCTCAACGCTAGGTGGCGTGGGGAGAT
Organism: Dynastes maya; assembly: GCA_029619315.2. NCBI lineage: Eukaryota > Metazoa > Arthropoda > Insecta > Coleoptera > Scarabaeidae > Dynastes > Dynastes maya. Next base: position 10,777,276 of record JAROYE020000007.1, on the reverse strand, counting down.
ATATCGTGATTCTGTTCGTGGAGAATGGCAACATATACTCGAGAGGTGAAAAACAATAGCGAGGGAGAAGGACATGTACGGAACCGCGCTGATGACGCCGGGTAGGCAGAAACATGTTCGCGGGTTTACGCTGTCGCTTTTCCCTCGCTTTGCTTTTTGCCAGAAATGATTCCACCAATACCATGAGCTATATTAGCATTAATTTGTTGGTTATTGTTATTAGGCAATCTTTTCATGTGTATTTTAATAATGTAATCAATAAATAAATATTTCAATAATATTACAAAATTAATGCCAACTATTATATTAAATGAATGTGGTCTTGAAAGAGTTTTTCACAGTTTATAATACGAACGTAGTCAAATGACGAGCGAACCGGTCGATGTTTTTTGAATTGGCGAATGCATCTTACTTAGCGTAGAAGCGGTAAAAGAACGTATTTTCGTCTTCTGCGCCGTGGTCATGAGTAGGATCTCTACGTTCGATATTAAAAGTTTTTTCGCTTCTTATCGCCGACATTCGGAATAGACTAATTCGACGTAGTAGAAATACTGCAGCCAATATTTAAAAAAGGCATCAAGCAATCAGGAGGGCAATAGGCACCGTTCGTAGGCGAAGCATAAAAGGTGTAGAGATTATTGGCGGTATTTCTGAATATTTATTAAAAGAACGCTAAGATGTGTGAAATTTTGTTGGTGTTTGGTCCGTTTCTTCCGACTCACCCTCTATATTGAGGTTCAATACTTACCATTTCAACAAGAAACTGTTAGCAAATATCTTTTTAAGGATGGTGTAAATGATATAAAGCGTATTTTTTTAGGGGATTTTCCTGGATTAAACATAAAATAGAATGTCTTTGTATCATTCTCTCTAAAACTCCTAAAAAATGGATATATTTTTACGAATTAATTCTTTAATTCTTTAAACCAAAACCAATGGATAAGTAATTAAAACACCGATACTTTTGTGGAAAATCTGCGTACATATGTGGTGTGGGCATTGGCCCGTATTTCATTATTTACAAATTTATATACCAAGAACTATTTATACTTTTTATATATTTATAATATATATATTTATGTATATATTATATAATATTACGACAGAGCGTCCATTCACATCTACATATGAATCGCGCCTTTCGAAAGAAACGCAAGGAACCAAAAGGTATGTATCACATTTAACTGTACAGCACACTACTAGAGGGCGGGTGCTATGTTCGTAAATAAAATTATTCATCGTTATTCGCGTTGCCGATAAATTTCAAAAAATCAATATTTATTGTCCGCACTAGATATTTACACTTGCCGAGGTAGATCAGGGCCATAGCGGTACCGAAAGTCAGGCCTTGTTGAGGGCGACCGGTTTCAGCGGGGTCTCAGAACCAGAAGATATCGAAGAGGTCGACGACGGCGACATCCTGGAGGAATTCGTGGTTAATCCTAAGGGTAATACAGGAGGACCACTAGCACTAGAAGAAGGAGCCGTACTACTCTTGTTCAATAGGCCACTGTTACCCGTACTATGCTGTGCGGACATTAATCCGGCGCTTAAGGTTCGCGAATAAGTTTCCAGAAGCGAAACGTCTGGGCAACCGCCACTAGCACTTGCCGCAAGATGTTGGGCAGCCGCCGGACCATAGAGGCTCCTATATAAATCATGAGGTCTAGCGTATGGTGCGGTATGAAGACTTGGCGGTGGTAATCTACCGCTTAGCGGCGGTACCAGCCGACCTGCAGCGGTTGAATAGAAGGTGGTGGAAGCGGACTGCGTGGTACCATCGCTTTCCTTGCTCGCCATATCGGCCAAAGACCAAATTCGCGGCTTCGAAGATGAAGAACCGGAGAGCTGGGGTGGTGAGCCTGTAGATCTTGGTGGCAGAAAGGCGGGATGCGATCTGTCGTAAAGACATTCCGGACTATCTGGACCGCTGTCAGGTCGAGACTCGCTCCATTCACTACTGGTGTCTGGTCCTAGGCGTGGATGCGATGGTCTGTCACCGTCTTCACTGGAAGCAGTACCCGAATCTTTGGAATCTGGAAAGAGAATATCATAGAAATAACTACATTTAAAGGAATATCAGAATAAGAAGATATGTTTATTTTATTTAGAATTTTTATCACTTGGAAGTGTAACAGTTCATTATCAATTGAGGAGTTCCTGGCAAAAACAACCAAAATCGATTTTCTTCAATTTGTGATAATTCAGTTGCTTTTGCTGAAGCTTGGTAGGAGTGATATTTATTATTGTGAAATGTTCAAACTTTACTATCCAAAAGGTTTCCGGGTTAGAGAAATGTTATGGAACGCTGAAGCGGGTGGTTGCTAAGAGGTTTGTCACCGATCACATCAGCAAGATTCTCTTCAGGAACAACATAAAAGCCATCTGCAAACCCAGTTTCAAGCTTTCAGACTACTTTCCCATCAAAGACAGCAATCATCTGGAAGCCCCTGATATCTACCAGATTCCATGTTCGTGCGGTAGTTTGTACATCGGCGAAGCAAAGCGATCGGTCAGCACTCGTCTTACTGAGCACGAGCGTTGTACGTGGTTGTTGCTTATAGCCGGGTCCGCGCTGGCCGAGCATAGACTGGAAACTGGCCACCAAATCCAATTTAGTTCTGCCCGCATATTATCTCGTAACCCCCACTGTTGTAGTAGAAAAATTCGAAAATAGAAATTTTCAAACATCCCAACAATTTATCCCTTTCAAATCGGCACTCAACATATGTATAAATATTTTTGATAAATATATAATAAAATAGCCAGCATAACATGATTTTTCAATGATTGTTAATAAATAAGGCCTTTTATAACTGGGATATGTGTCCCAATAGGCATTTTCGACGGTATAATAAATAATAGGTTATGGTAAAGTTCCAGGACAGCCAACATTTATATTTTTCTAAAGCTGCATCAGTAGGACTAAAACGAATGATTTGCATATAAACCGGGATAATATTAAACCAATAGGCATTCAAATTAAGTTGTTGGGTTATATATGTTCCGATAGACTTGAAAGGGTTAAACCGCGAAGATGGCTACCCCTTACGTCACACGAGAATTTCCCAACTGATTAAACCTCCTAGCAACCACCACGCTTCAGTGATCCATAACATTTCCGCTCCATTGACACAAAACAAGCCATATATAAACCCCTCAGGAATTAATAGTCCCCAGTCAGTGTGCAGTAACAGTCTTGAAGATGTCCCAAAAGAGTGTGGACCAAATGTCGGCTAAAGCTCCGACAAAGACGTGGTTCCAACCCGGAAACCAAGAGTATAGTGTTAGTGACGACCGCGGAAGCCTACGTACCAGATTTACTATCTAATATTTGTAGCTATGATACTTTTCGCCATAACCATATTTTTTAGCAACCTTTAATGAAACTAAAAAAAGTTCAATTTGAATATGAGTTCAAATAATTCCTATGTATATTTGTCACTACAATGGTGAAGATTTTCCTTAATAATCCAGCATCAATGTAATTTTGTTTAGAGATTTAGATTATAAAATTTTTATAGTCGCTTTTCAGTTTTTGTTGGCAGCAAAGCGCTTAAATGTTTTTGTAAATATAACCTAAAATACTAGCACTAACCAGTATATGTTGTTCTTGAGATTTCGAGAAAAAAAGGCTAAAAGTAGGCAGTAAAGCGCTTAAATGTTTTTGTAAATATATCCTACATAAAATACTGGCATCAACCAGTATATGTTGTTCTTGAGATCTCGAGAAAAAAGGCTAAAAGTAACTACACAAGTTGAGACAAATCGTAATTTTTGTAATACTGTGCATTTTAGTAGATTTTGCTGAAACTTTATGAAAGAATTAAAAAGGAGCATGTTTCAAACTCCAACTAAAACAAATGTTTCAAGTTAATCAAACTTTAAATAGGTCAAAAAGAAATAATTATTCTGCAATATTTGTAAGACGATGAATATTTTTCTAAATGATAAGCCCGAATTAAGGATAAAATAGCTACAGTAGTAATATGATGTTAAATCACCAAAGAGCATGTCGCACGTTAGGAATTAATACCATTCCAACTAACAGATTTGACCATGAGAAATCCAAAAGATTATAGCGTTTTCTTCAGTTCGTCAAAATTTCGCTTTATTGCTCAAAATTTCGCTTCATTAAGGTCATAAAATCAGTGCCTCCAGCTATAATCAAAGATCTCGATTCGATGTGCATGAACTTTGGTAAATATTAATTCATTTTATGACTGATGAAGCTTTGAGTAGTAAAGCGAAATATTGGCGTAGTAAAGAGACTTTTTGCTCCCTAAAGTGCTAATTTTCACATCGGCTCCAACACTATATAATGTTACAAAGATACAATTGTATTGCATTAAATAAAAACTGATTTATTGCAGGTATGCCACTTTTTGTCACGGATTTGGAAGCTAAACAAAATCTGAATTCTGGTATGTAATCTTCTGTATAATAAGCAAGGCGTCATGACAATAGAAAGCCAAATCTAATCATGTAAAATCCAGTCCTTCCAGTGTTTCGGAAATAAACCAACCCCGCGCAGTTCATCAACTTCATTAAATGGCAAAATCAAAAGCGCAGGGGCAATTTAAAACAGAAAGCCTATATGTTGCTAACTATTGTATACATAGGTATCCAATAATTTCAAGAATGAAAACAAAGTAATTACCGACAACTTCAAGCAGGTAAGTATGCTCTTAAGGCTGATCCGTTATGATTAGAGTGCGGACCGACGACGGCCTCTATCGCCGACGCTTGAGAGAGAGTGGGTTCACGATACATTCGTCCAACCACAGCATATGCATATGCATTAGAGAAAGCGATACACAGTCGGACGATACTACTTCTGTATGTTTATCGCTCAATCTAAATGTAAAATATCAGTGGCGTTGATGCATCGAACGGAAAGCGTTAACAACTGACTTGCGTGGAGCGCGGTGAGGGGTGTGGCTTGACTGACGGACTTAATCGGCACGACTCTGTACGAGCGTTTACGCGAAGTGATAGAGGCGGTCGTCGATCCTCACTCTAATGATGACACTTAGTTATTTAAAACACCGCTTTCGAAAGATCAATATGTATTATTTTCCAAAAATTTCTACAATTTTATTTGCTAATATCATGGGTGCTATTACAGTAAAGTGTTCAGAAGTATAATTCATTCATCAGTTGAAGCTCCTAGCTCAAAACTCCTGGCATGGACATCTTTGAATCTTTGTGTTCACAAGTGTGGCTATCTTTTTTAATTCATTTATGACTCTGATCAAGCTTTAAAAAAAACAAAATATTGGTGACATTTAAAAGAGTTTTTTCTAAAAGTTTGATCGTCATCCCATTTTTTTAATGAAAAGTGTAATAACAAACAAATTCATTTCCAAATGTTACCCCCATAAGCAACGACATCCTAAGTAATCTTTTCTTTTTAATTTTGTTTGTTTATTATGCTTCGATATAGCCAAAATTGCAACATATTTTGGTAAAAACATTTTTATTCATCGTATTATCTCCAAGAAATGCTTTTATCTGCGCTAAAATGGAAAATGGAAATTGCTCTAGTTTTGAGTTTAATTTATTTAGTAATAGAACTGGTTCTGAGATTACCCTGGAGTATGTAGATAATCTACCGTCCAAGTTTCGTAATTTTTCGAATTTTTTAGCTGGATTATTTTTGCAGTGTTAAGCTTGATTCCTTGCAGAGATATCTTTGAAAAAATCATGGTCTAACACTGGAATTGCTTTTTGGAAAACTCGTCCAAATATTTAGTTTCAACTCGATTTTACGTTTATCCGCTTAGAAAATACAAATATATCAACTTTTCTATTTTTCTGTCAATTACTTATACTACCCACGAGATAGGAAAGCACTAACTTACCCAGGATGTCCTTCCCATCAGTGCTTTTGTGATCGTCATCGTCGTTATTGTTATCTTCATCTTCAACGCGATTTCGAGGCTCCCACGTCATCTTGTTCTCCTTCTTCAGCCTTCTCCTTGCGTTCGCGAACCACGTCGACACCTGCGTCAGCGTCATCTTGGTGATGATCGCCAACATGATCTTTTCTCCTTTGGTCGGGTAAGGATTCTTTTTATGCTCGTTGAGCCACGCCTTCAGAGTACTTGTCGTTTCTCTGGTAGCGTTTTTCCGTCTCGCCCCGTTCAAATCCATCCCGTATCTGCAATCAAGATAAGGAAATCTTAGTTATCGAGTTCATGCGATATATAAAAGTACAAAAAAAGCACTGATTCACAAAAGAGAAGGATGACGAGGAAGGTCGTATTTTAGATAACGAATTTGTAATCTATATAGCGCCCTCTCACGGTGCGGTGTATTGTTCATGTATCGGGTAAGTGAGTTTAAAGCTAAAAACCCTCTCTTCTTTATGAAGAAACGCCTCTTTGTCTTTTTTGCGTTTAGGTAAGGTCGGTGAGTGGTAGGGTATTGACAGAGATAGCGCGAGTCGGCAAAGTAACGACTGGGCTTAACCCTTATCGGGAATTACTTTCCGGACAAGTGGTGCGAACTGATGAGATTGAAATTAAAGTGGCGGCCGTTCCGGTGAATGCAGGGTAGAAAGGGTACGTGAGCTTTGATTGGTGATGGGAGTGCGTCTACTGACTTTGAAAGCTCGTTGGTGTAAATCGTTTGTTTTTTCATCGTTTCTGCACTTCAATTTAATGCTGAAGAAGCCAATTTGTTTTAAATCAAAATGGTGTGCTTGGTTATCAACTTACAACATTACTATAGATTTTATCACGTGCCAATCAAGTACTTTTCATTGCAATAGAGAAAATAATGGGGGAAAGATAGTCTTCAAAATATCTTAATAGTAATCAGTAAAATAATGAGAATTATGGACAATATGACAACAAAGTTAATTTATCTGGTTCACAGCTGATTAGTTCAACTAACAACACCATTTCTTCAAAATTATCGTACAGTATGTCCACGGATGGACCTTATGTTTATACACTTCTTATTTTTCAACTTTACAAAAAAATCATCAAAAGTTTTGCTTATTTTGGAAAGTCTTTAATGTTAATCAACATGCATAACATGCATTGCATAACTGGAAGTTGTTTTAAATGTTATTAGAAATTCAAATACGACATTTGAATGCATCTCCCGCTGTAGATATTTTTATCGCTCCTGAGCCTGGAATTATTTAATAAACTGTTTACTGGAAACTCAGAATCTACAACACCAGACTGGAAGTTCTTACGAAGGACATCCCCACAAGATGTTCTAGAAAGCCAAGAGCCATCGAAACACAACTACCAATCAGTCAAAGGTGCCCCATTTCAATATTCCGTGAACGCACGATATGAATGAGCACAGAGTTCTAATGCCATATATTGGGGACACTCCTAGCACAAGCGGCAACATTATTCGCTGTATGTGTTGGACGCGCGCCTATAAATGAATTCCTACGTACCCTAGTATGTTCAACATTTTTTTACATTGACCTCCTCTTAGAGTCCTATTGTTAGTCAAAAGCTCACCAAAACCAATTATTGTTTGTATTTGTATGTTTTTAATTTCCCTTGTCCAGCAAATATTTCTGCAGATTGTATTAAAGCAATACTGAATTATTGATGTAATAGTAAGTGACCAAATGCACTCGCAATATTACCAAATTTGGCACATTTGGTGATCCATCTGCCTTGTTCCTTAAAACCCAAGAGTTAAATATAACTTATAAAAATGTATCACAGCTTTAATATAAACTATCAAGTTCATGTTCCAAAATAATTGAAATTGGATTTTTTTTAGCTTACAATATAAATATCTTTAAATTCTTAGTGGGTTCGGGAGTATCCCTGGATACCCTTTTGGCAATTTTCTAACGAATGTCCAAATTAATAAAACGAAATTAACGAATTTTAAAACTAACCTTGCAATTTGAACGAAGCCAATGTTATATAAACTCTCTGTTTATAATAACCTCTACAGGAAACTACCTGTTCTGGAATTTAATCCTTTTTCTCTTCGAATAAATACTTTGCTTTCACAATCGCACACTTTTAATTGGGATCGGAGATAAGATACACTTTAATTCAACGAAGGCTGAATAAAGATTTATGAAAATTATTGGCGTCGCTCATCTTTCTTTTATTTTAAATCGCGAAAGGCCGGCGATTGTTTTATTCCACGGCAAATTTTGATAATTTAACCCAAATAGAAACTTTTACGATGAATTTCGATGAAATGAAATTATTTGTAAAAGAAAGTAGCATGGAAGAACGCATGCAGGAACTCTACCAGCTGACAGTAGGAAATAATGTTTAAAATAGCTTTCAATTTACGCTGTTGCTTATTTTAGACGATTTCTACATGAATTTGGATGAATTACGTGAATAGGAAAATTAACTGAAGAGTAGATTTGTCAATGTTACCCTACGATCGTCGTTATCTGGATTTATATTTTTAATATAATGTCCTCGCTCCACAGCCAGTTTGCTGGAGGGGAGATGGTGACTGGGAAATTTCCATTTTTCCCCGCAAGAGGAATATTTCATTACCAACGAGTGGCTAACCTGAATACCTTCTACTCGTTCAGAGGTTGATAATTACAGCATCCGCAGCAATTGTCGTAAATATTGAACATTACAGTATATATGATATTCATACCAACTTGTTAGATAAAGCAACTAAATAAATTCTGTGTCATTTTTCCTTATCTTGCGAAAATAAACAAAACAAAAAATGTGTCTGGCCAAAAGTATTAGTAGTTAGACAAAACATTCCAGTCAGCATGTTATTATATTGGTTCCGAAATATTTAGTAATATTTTAAATACAAGTTTATTTTGAGTGCAGATGTGACACTGTTAAGTATGCCGCGTGGTATAAACATTTCAGTGGACCTTAAGTAACGTATTATTGAGGCCTTCTATAAAGGAAACCGCCAAATTGATATTGTTATAAGATTTGAAGAACTACGGTATGCGCAATTATAAAAAAAATCCAAAGAACCGGTTCCATTGAACATCAAAATAAAACTGGACGTCCTAATAAAATGAACCACGTAAATTAAAGCATATTAGCTAATAATCCATTCATGTCTTCAAGAGAGGTAAAGGTTGAATTAGACGAACAGAGAATCTGTAATGTATCGCCGAGAACACTTAGGAGAAGATTGGTCGAAAATGCTCGTAGGTCAGTCAAAAAACTTTTGCTTTCCGAGAAAAATAGGAAGGCCCGATTAGAATTTACTCATCGCCATATCAACTGGACAATGTATGATTGGAAAAGGATATGTTGGAGTGATGAATCAAAGTTTAACTTTTTTAATCCGGATAAAAGATAAAAGATAATTTTAGTTATGGTTTGCGGATAATAGATAGTAAATAAAATATTTTTATCCGTGATTTTATTCAAATAAAATGTTGCCCCACTCTATATGTAACAAATAACGTTACAAACTACGATCATTCGACTACTGTACGTGCTCGACATTCGCGCAGATTTTAGGAAATACGTAATATTCCATCTTATTTGATCATCTTTATCCTTTTGATGAACTCAAACCACCGTTGATTAATTCCAAATAAATACTCGTATATGAAGCGATGAAATCGTCCTCACTTTAGAATGGAAAATGATGAATCTCAAAAATAAATAGAACCTCCTATTATAAAATAATTGATTTACATTTCCTCACTACCAAATATCCAACATATTAAATGGTTATATAAGATCAAATACATAACAAATACATATATTTTTAAAAGTAAAATTGATTTCAAAGCAACGTCTCCCTAGTTTATAAGGATATAATTAAAAAGAAAAATATTTCATAATATAACTGTGAAATACAAAGTAGATCAAAAATAACAAAGGAGGAAAAGACTGAAGGAGGCAAAGCTAATCAATTAAATAAATAAACTGGGGCACGATTGGAGTCTAGTGCTATCGTCTCGCGACAGTACCTATGTATTTTCCAAGGCGGTACATTCGCATTCTTTTAAAAAACAAAACCTTTTGAAGAACTATATAGGCAAGACGGTATCATCAAACTTAATTAGTAATTCAAATCAGCTTATATTTCCATACAAAGTTTCTTGGAAAAATAACTTTAACTTCTGTTTTCAATAATCTGGTCACTAAGAATAGTATCGAATAGAAAATTAGTAAACCTGTTCTTTGTAAGCAACAACTGAATCTTACGTTAACTGGCACACTTTATATTCAAAGAAAACCATAGAAAATGACTTAATCATATAATATCAACAAAGATAATGTACTTATTTTTGTTATGTAATTACACATGAATCTATTAGCATTTTGCCAATATCAAAGATAGACTATACCAAAATAAACGCAACAAAGTGCAATCATACAACACGCTTTAGTGAGCCAAAAAATAGTAAATATACACATGCTATACGCTCTGTGCCAAATGTTCCCAGCGGATTCCGTGTGGCGTGTCGCTAGCTGCCTACTTTCGCCCCCTAGCAGCGGACTGATCGCATTATCAGCTTGTTTCCATAGCAATTGCTAATCAGAGCGCGCCATGCAGATCGCTTCCGCTTCGAAGAGTGCCAATGGGCGAGGCGGACGGGAGCGAGGCTGCGCCGCCGCGACGCTCACGGCGCCTCGTTTTCGGTCGTCGTCAGGCGCGTGACGGGTTCGTGTCCCGTCCTAATGCCTGAATACGTTGTTTTTGGCGTTTCACGATTTGCTTCGCCCAAATGTGATCGCTTTGGTTCATTTCTGTATTTGTAATAATGTGTTTTATGTTTTCTTCCCTTTTTAATTAACGTGTTAAGTACCTGGTTGCTTTTTAGAAGGCTATACATACTATCGGCCATAATTATTTACCCATCTCCTTTTTTGCTTGGATTTTCGAAAATTATTTATTTATTGTTATTTAGGGGGTTAACTATCTACCTACAAGTAAAAGAAAGATATCACCTTAAATAATTTCGCAAAAGACTCCTCCGATACTTAGTTATCCATTAAATCCCCTTAATGTGATAATTAAGGGTCCAGGTAGTGCCATAAAAAGACCCGAAATGCAAGACAATTATCCTTCACTAATAAATATTTAATGTAGTGCAGGTAAAGCTGACAATTCCCTATTTACCCGAACTAGAATTATGAATTTAGATTTAGCAGTTATTGTTCTTTTAAGCAGAGAATATTCTTAATAAATTTATCTAAAATTAGTACTAAAATGCCGAAAACAAGAGAGTTGCCTTAAGAAATCCGCACAATGATTGTTGCTTTACATAATCTTCGGACGATGGAAAGTGACAACACCAGCGGAAGATCGTCGAATAATTATGACGAGTAAACAGAATAGACGAAAAACTGCACCTGAAATAACGGCTAAAATAAATATTGTGCGTGAAAAACGAGTTAGTTTAATTACCGTGAAAAGGAGTTTAAGAGAGGGTGATTTATTTAACCGAATAGCGTTGCGTAAACCACTCTTTCTAGACCTATGAGTCCAAATTTGAACTCTTCTTTACCAAGAGAAGAACGTTCGTTCGAAGATCGAAAGGAGAACGATAAGCAGCATCATGTGCAGTACCTACAATCTAGCATGGGGGCTGACCAGTAATAGTTTAGGGTTGCTTTGGCGCCGCATTCGTATGAAACTTGGTTAAAATAGATGGAATTTGTAGGAAAAGGCGCTACCGACAAGTTTTGGAAGCAAATGCTATACCATCTAGAATGAAAGTAATTGGTGACTATTTTATATTTCAACATGATAATAATTCGAAACACACCTCTAAACTATGCCGCGGATATTTAGATTCGGTAGAACATGAAAGCACTATCAAAATAATGAAATGACCTCCTCAAAACCCACATGCTAATCACATACAGCTTTTGTGGGAGGAACTCGATAGGCAGGTGAAAATAAATTCTCCAACTTCCAAGGAATCGTTGTGGAAACAACTACAAGAAGCATGGCTTAAAGTAGAACCCGCTACTCTAACGAAATTGATAGGGAGAATGCCTCAAGTGTGTGCCGCAATTAATATTACTCGGGTAGACATTGCAACCAAACTAGATTTAATTTCTTTTGTGTCAAATAAAGTTTATAATTGAATAAAGACTATCAATTTCTTTGTCTTAAGAGTATTTTATTTAAAGAAAAAGTGCAATTCCTTTTTCAGAAAGCACTTTCTTTATTTATACGCATTTCTTTGGGTGGGCAAATAATTATGGCCAGTAATGTATGTCAATACTGCAGTATTTTGGATTAAGAATATAAGCTAACCACTGTAGGCAGATAATTATTTTTTTTTTAACCTACGAAATTATACATACCAAAGTATATTGTTTTTAAGTCATGATTAATTCACATTTGCATTGATGGAATCGAAATTTCATAATGGCTACCTTTTCCTGTATTTTTACTTTGAAATAAACAATTTAATAAAAGAACTAAATTAGGATAACCTTCCTGTTCTCCATCAGTAATTTATGGCGATTCAATGTCACATAATATAACTCTTTTTCTCTTTGGTTCGTAAGAAAAACGCTTTTTTGAAACTAGAAAGAAGAAACTCCCTTCCTATAGACCAAATTGGCATTACTTTCCAAAACTCGCAACTATTGTTATAAAAGGAAATATGACTTAAATAGTCTGCATCGATTTAACAACTACCTTGATAATGAAACCTGGCTTAGAATATATGAATCCTCTTGTCCTGATATTGCCTTTAATAAATTCATTCAAATGTTTAAATACTATCTGAATATATACTTTCCCATAGTAAAATGTAACAGTGGTAACAATAACTGCTCTTGGATTACAGCTGATGTTATTGAATTGAAAAATAATTTACATCTTTTGAAGAACATCAGTAATAAATATCCAACATTAAGAAGCGCTTATATAAGGTATAAAAAATATTACAAAGAAATTATTGCTTTAAAACAAATTCAGAAAAACGATAATTACATTCTACAAACAAAAAATAAAACAAAGGCTATTTGGTCAATAATTAATAAAAATAAATTGAATTACTCCGCAGATCATAAATTACCAGATAAATATCCCAATACTTTAGCATTATGTAATGCTTTTAACGATCATTTTACTAATTTGGCACAAAACCTCGTCATCTCAAACTATGGTAATACTCCAATTGATTTTTGCTCTATTGACAATAATGTACCGGATAATCTACATTCTTTCTTCAGTTCACCCATTGATGAATCAGATGTATCCGATACTATTACTAAACTAAACTCATCTCATAGTGCTGGTGATGATAGAGTCTCTTCTCGCGTTATTAAGAATTGTTCTAGGTCTTTGATACAACCTCTGACTTATTTGATTAATTTATCCTTTAACAAAGGCATCATTCCATCACACCTCAAAATTGCCTGTATAACACCTGTCTTTAAAAAAGGCGATGCTAGTAGTGTTGAAAATTATCGCCCAATTAGCATTCTATCTATTTTCTAAGATTTATGAAATAATCATGAACAAAAATATAATAAATTACTTAAAAAAGTTCAATTTATTTTGTGACAACCAACACGGATTCCTTCCAAACAGATCTACAAATACAGCTTTGTATAACTACGTCAGTCAAATAGCTAAATCCATCGACCGCGGCTCTCCATCCGCAACTATGCTGATTGATCTTTCCAAAGTTTTTGATTGCGTTAACCATTCAATTCTATTGTATAAATTAGATAGGTATGTTATTAATGGCCGAGCATTAAAATGGTTTAAATCTTACCTGTCGGATCGCCAACAAAAGGTTGTTTGCAAGGATGCTAGATCTACCGCATCAACACTTGATGTTGGTGTTCCACAAGGATCTGTCTTAGGACCAACCCTTTTTTAAATATATATTAATGATTTGCCAACCTCCTTAAAATCTCAGAGCTATCTTACTCTCTATGCTGACGATATAAATGTTCTCATAAGTTCCAATTCCTTAACTAACCTTTTTATTGAAATTAATAATGTTTATATGCAAATTTTCAGCTGGATGAATACTAATAAATTAATTATCTACAAAAAGTAAATTCATGCTCTTTCATAACGAAGCCAAATTTAACGTACAAGGATTTCTCCTTTTTACTACTTTCACTACCTTTATTAAATCAGCCAAGATTCTGGGAGTTCATGTTGATGAAAATTTGAGATGGTCAGCCCATGTTGGGGAACTTTGGAGGGAGTTAGCTCGGGTGTGCTATGCTATCTCTAATATCAGAAAATCTTGCAGCTATGCAATTTTAAAAAGCTTTTATTATTCCGACTTTTACTCCAGGATGGCGTATGGTGTGGTGCACTAGGGTTTGAGTTCTTCATCCGGGTGCGGGATGTTCTTGTTGCAAAAACGCGCGGTGAGATTGATGACTAATCTGAGTTGGCGCAGTTCTTGTAAGAGCACGTTCAAATCTTGTAGAATACTAACATTTTATGACATATACATATATGAGGTTCTTTGCTTTGTGTATAGGTATCGACATCTATTTCAATCTAATGTCTGACATTCTTATTTTACAAGAAATGAACTTTACTTGCTACCAGCCTGTCATCGTACTGCAGGGCTTCCAAAAATATTTAAGTTGCATGGGATGTAGACTATTTAATTCATTGCCTATAAACTACAGGAATATTTCCAATTATAAGAGTTTTCAAGGAAATGTGAAAAACTTATTGTTAAATATCAATTGTTATTCGTTGAATGATTACTTCAGTTATTTCGCAAGTGGTAATATTTGTTAATTTTGTTATAGTTTGTTGACTTGTTTCCCTCTCTGGAAATAAAGACATTATTATTATTATTATTATTATTATTATTATTATTACTTAACTAGAAAATGCATTAAATATTTTGATGGAACACAAACAGTTCACTAAAAACCCTTACCAACACTTAATTCATACTGGACGCACGTTTCGTAGGCCATGCTATCAGCAGCAAGACTGAACGTGCGTCCAGTACGAATTAAGTGTTGTGGTAAGGGTTTTTAGTGAACAGTTTCAATGTTCCAGTACCACAGATTTAGAGTACCCTATTATTTTGATGGAAGTTAGGGATTTTATTCATCAACTTCGTTTTCAACATTCTTCGTTCATTGGATGTGCGTTCTATAAAAGGGAGTCTACAGTTGCTTTATAAAATTTACCATGGTTAACAGGTTAAGGTCTAGGACGTTTCACTGTCGCGATTAAGATATCTTGTAGACATTGAATTACGTCTTGTCTACTAAGAAACCACAAAACTTCTACAATCAGTGTTCACAATACCTGCTACAATTGAAGTAATAGAAGGAGTATGGCTACACTTAAGCATATTAAAAACTACATGGAGAATTCTACGATAAATGACTGATTATCGAATTTAGGAATATTCTCCATAGAAAATGAATTATTGAGGGAATTCTAATGAATACACATTTAAAGAAAATGTCGTAGACGTTTTATGTTCGATTGTTATTTTTAGTCTCCTCAACATAAATGACAGGCTTTGCTACTGCTAACAGGGATTAAGGAGTTTTTTAGGGCTGACATATTTATGTTTAAGTTAATTTGCTTATTATTATTAGGATTTAAGTTGTAATACATTTTGCTGTAATATCTGCTAAACCAAAACATTATATAGCGACGGTGGATCGGGGCAACGGCGAATCGGGTCTAGCTGGCACTACGGTGAACTGGGAACGATGAATCGACGACGGAAGATGTAATAATACACAAAATATACTTTATTAGTTTTACATTTGTTTTCTTATAATTGAAAGAAGTTTCTTTTGGTGTCAACATTTTTAATTTAGTAAGTTCTAATGTATGTATTTTAAGTGCATTTCCATTCATAGTCAGGGTAGATCCGAATTACTTGTACGGGGCGCGTCTAAACACGAAACTGTTTCTGGAACTGTCAGCGGCGAGTGACGGAACTCCCTAATGACTTCCAACTTACGGCGACGATACGACAACTATGACGGCGTTCCGCGTCTGGATGCCGCTGACGATGACGACGCTTCCTATAATACCGACCGGCAGGCGTCTATTGAATCTTTCATCACGCGAGGTGTCAAAGGCAGCGGCAGCCGCGTTCTCGTTTTCCTGATACCTTCTTCGCATCCTCCCTCGTCGTTAATATGACGGCGTATGAATAAAAGAGACAAGGGTGGAAGCTTCTTGAAAAATTCGGTAGCTTGACGGCAATATTGCCGCTGGCGGTAGAAAATTTGAGCAGGTAATCGATAATATGTTGTTTGACATGATTTTTCATATATTGGTTTGATTACGAATTTAATTTTCAAAAAACATTAAAACAAACTTAAAATAATTTGGAATCAATGAAAAGAAAGCATGGGACCGTAGAACAGGCAAAGCAAAATTAAAGAGGATTTTATATCAAAGGATTCTTCAAAAGTGATCTAGAACAGCTATAAAGAAAGGGAAAAGGATTTTAACCAAGAATTTTACAAAAACACATACTACATACATACAGGGGTTTACACCTGAATGCAGTTTTCAAAATTTATAGTAAGTAGATTATTGAGCTTGTAATTATTCTTAATTCTATATTTCATTCAAACTTGTAACATCTTAATATCCTTCCAGGAAATCGATGTCGTCAATAGTTGTAAAGTCACTCAAAAATGGTTTAAAAAGAGTAGCATTCATCTCCTTGTAAGTAACTTTACAGTGTTAGTTCATTAATACAATTCGATTTCGTAAATTTTAAAACTATAATTAATTGTTTGAAGACATTCATTTGAAGATAATTTTACAATAGGCGGAAAAATTATTTATATATATCTAACCGGGGCAAATATGCGGTAACAGCTAGACGCGTGGCGAGCGTATGAAAGTTTACACATAAAATAGAACGTAAAAAATAAATTATGAAATGTGCTGAGACACTTACCGTTTTAAAAGTCTTCCGTGAAATCACAAACTGGGTAACATCTGTTAAATATTTGAATCATTAGATATGTTTCCACAGCTGTTTCAGTCAAGTGAGTACGACGTGCGGAATAAACGTATTTTAATGCCGAAAACGGCGGTTCGACATCTAGCGATATTATGTTTGCATATTTAAAATAATCTTTGAAACAACTTAATGCAGCTTCACACGCACCTTCACAAATTTGTCTTAATATAAGAAAATCGGAGTCTTTCTCTAAAACACTTTCAATAATTTTCGTTTTACACAGCAATTTGTTTCGCCTTCTACAGCACATAACTGTGTGTGAACATCATTCACAATTTGAACAGAATCCACTAGCGACATCGAAACATTTTGTAATTTTTCTATTCCCTGCGCTAGTCCGAAGTAATTGTTGTGAATAGTTTGTAAATCTCTTTTAACCTGACTATCTTGAAATATTTCCTGGCTTCTGTCGGATTGAATTTTAAAACTACCTTCTTTACTTGATCAAAATATTTGTTGTAGTAAAACGCAGCCTGCAACCATGTTCCAGTTTGTGAAATAGTCGGGTACGTTTCAGGAACTTTAGTATGGATTTTACACTTTACATATAAGAAGTTACCACTGTGTTCTTTAAGATATCGGCCCAAACAAAGCATGTTTGCGGCACCATCACTCATAAACATTAAAAGTTGCTTAGTTGAAACTTCAAATTTGTTCAATGAGTTCAACACCACCTTTAAAATCTCATCGGCAGTACAATTTATAACTCTTTTGGAAGCAAGTAAGAAGGAGGATGACGGTCGACGTGGTTCCATTGTACGTATCATTACATTAACCACAGAATGTTTTTGACGATCTGTTGTTTCGTCCACACACAACCACAGTTTTTTATCTTTCAGTTCCGCTTTCATTCTTGTTTCTATATGTTCAAGGGCAAATGGCACTACATTTCGTGTCGATGTCCGACTAGGTAATTTACAGTCCGCATATTTATTCCAGAAGGAGACAAATGCTTCTTTGTCTAGTAAACGAAACGATAGATTACATAAAATAAGAGTAACACATAAATCAAATGTAAATTTTTCTTGGTCTCGTGTACCACTTTTTGCAAAAGAATGCTGTTTGCTTTCGATGTGACGTTGACAATGGCTTCTGGACCAATACATTAAACGGATTTTACAAACTAGACATTGAATTTTAGCGCCATCAAAAATTAAGTCCAGCATGTCCACTATAAAGTTTTTAACTGTGTCCGCTATTGGTTGTTTTCGCGACATACCTAACTGCGACATTTTTAAAGCAAACATAAGCGTACAATTACGAAATAAGTTACGACAGCCTACATATACACAGAACGACTCGCATACAGCATCGATTTAGTGCTGATGCCGTGAATGCGTGAAAGAAATAATCGTCGACTCCGCACCACATATCTACTACACTGACTGTTACCGCTGTTTACCCAGACTATATATGTCTCATTAAAGATAGCCTTCTGAAATTATACGGTAAAAAGATAAATTACCATTAAATACAGATACAAATTATATTACTTATATATGTACAGACATGTAAATTATTTCCTGCTTTATCTGTTAATAAGTTATAACTAGTTAAAATCTCTGTAAAAATGAAGTACGAGCAAAGAACAAGCTTTCAAAATGATAAATAATCTGTGATTTAGCTATCTCGTTTCTCTGTCGTTAAAAAAGAAATAGCAACGGAGATAAGTCTTTTTCCTCGTTCCTTAAGTGCACACAAAGTAATTTCTCTAGCGGTAATGACAGTGTTTTCCAATGATGCCTGTAATGTTTATTACCGGTTACAAACATAAACAAATACGAACGAAAAACGAGTGAATAAAATTAAGCGCTGATCAAACAGGTATTTTGCTTCTTCGACGAGAAAAAAAGTTAAATACAGAGACAACCGTGTGTAAATACTTGCGAGGTACAGGAAGCGATCGAATTAGAATTCCGTGACAACTCTTTACATCTTCGAACGAATCATAGACATCTTAGCAACCTCATAGGATGTGCATGTGAAAAAGCCTCTTTTCTCAAAGTCGGCGATACGAGGCGACACGCCGCGACGCGACTTCTTCGTGTCGTATCCATCGGTGAGTAACGGCGATCATCGTATGACACGTTAAGTATAAGGCAACATTAAGAAGGCACTTTAGAGATGGTCCTGATAAGGCAGATCCGCGCACCGATAAGACCTTTCCCTGTTAACGAGATCCATGCATCGCCGCCAGCCAGGTGCAATCCGACCCGAGCATTTCTACACGAATGAGCAGCGGTGCAGCGGTATAGACGGTGCCGCCATCTGCTTTGACATTCGTTGTCGACTACGCTCTTTTTTTTGGTTTCGCTTCGTGTTAGATTTATTTTTTCCTTCGTTTCTTATGTGTTTTGTAGTAAAATAGAAAGGATGTAACAGTAACTAGCAATAAGTCTAAATGGATGCGTGTAACTTTTCAAGTTACATCGCTGTCACATTTAAACTTAGTACTAAATATCATCCTCACAATTGCTGCACCAGTACACATTTGCACTCTTTTGCTAGCTCCAGTATACGTACTATAGGATTTAGAATAGAACATCTTTTACAATCTGTTGTCTCGTCAACACCTAACCAAAGCAACTGATTTTTTAATGTAGATTTGATTTTTTTTCCACGTTTTCGCGTACAAATAAAACATGCTTACGTGCCGTTTTCGTAGTTGGCAACTTCAACTCGGGGTTGTACTTATACCAAAAGTTCTGAAACGGTTCTTTTTCGAATAAGCGAAGTGACAAATTACAGGTTATCATCATGACAAGTAAATCGAAAATAAAGGCAATTCTCTTTGGCGTGCCCTTTTTTCTATTTCCGTGTTCTTCGGTATTTACATGTTTGTTACAGTCCGCCTTGTCCTAGCACATCAAATGTTCCTCGTACACTTTTACAAACTATTTGAGCAACGTCGTAAAATAAATCCGGAAAGTCACAGATAAACTTATTTACTGTGCCAGCAAAGGGTCGTTTTCTAGCCTTGTTCACATTACACATTTTAAATTAATAATTATATATTTGTAACGAATAACACATAACACAATGCACGCTTTCGTTTCCGAAACTGAACGAAAAATAAACAAGCGGACGCTGACAAAGCGAGAATCGATATTTGCACACAGCCCGCTACTCCAGTAAAACGTCTATGTATCGCAGAAACGATTACCTCGCTAAGATGCGCTATTAAGCACGCAGCACTTCCTGCTGGTCAAGTCATATGAAAGCAAAAGACTGACATACAGAAGACTGTGCAGTGCATTTAAGACTTGTAGCAATTATAAAGTGCGAGTCCATTTTTTTTTGTTTCTAATGTGAAAAATTTTGCACTCACTAGCCACTATTTTTTCATCCTTTATAATTTGATTATTGTTCTTTAATTTCTGCTGGTTTTATACAACCTCCGCTTCTTGCTTTGACCCAGAACCATATAATTTTGTTTCTGTTTCTATTTTGGGTGGTAGAAAAATGATGGGCAATGAACTACCACCAATAGAGGGTCCACCTTTGATAATCAGGTAGAAGGACATGGAAAGATTTTGTTTCAATAATATGGGATATTATTCTTATAGATTTGTATGGAATTATTAGTTTTGTTACCAACACCTCAGTGACAAATATTCCGGGATGGAAATTCTACGATTTGCTACATATAAACAAGAGATTGGTGGGTTTGACCAGTTCTTGCACAGTATTTGTAACATTTCATATCAAATTAGTAAAGAATTAAATTGAAATTTGTAACGAATGAACATGGTCAAAAAACAATCGATGTTAACAAAAGAAATTCTCATTCTTCCAAAAAGTAGCCACCATGGACAAGCTCTTGTGCAGTTTAAAGCATATATATATATATATTACTATTATTATATCTTAAATATATATCTTTTACTTTCTTAAGAGATAGGAGGCTCGCTTTTACCCAGGACAATCATTTTGTCTTATGCAGTGTTTTCTCTATAATATCATGGACACCTGAACACCTTTAATATATACTATATATTAAAAATCTTTTCAATCTGTACGCTTTCTATTTATGAAAAATATTTCCTATGTTTTGGAATGGAAAAGCAGTAATGTTCACGGAGTAGGCTCCTCCTCTTAAAATTTTATTCCCAGTTCAGAGAATTTGAACTCTATTCGCAAACTATGGCCTTTGTACATAATTCAGATAAAACACCGATTCAAAATTAAATTTATTCTTAAGTAAATGTCAAGGTCACACATATAGCAAAAATCACTTCATATACGCTACCTTTTCTTTGAAAAAACTTTGTAACCTTTGATTTGAAAGTTCTTCTCGCTTTCTTCTAGCTTAGAATTGATTTTTTTGGTCCTTTGCTTTTGATTGACTGATTGATGATTGTTTCCATAAACAGGATTAATCTTTACATCCTTAACACGGTGGCCTATTGTATAACTCCTGCATTGGTTTCGTTTTACTCAAACAGGTTAGTTCCCTTGATCAGGTTTAAGAACCTATGCAGTAAACCTTTCTCCAATGCTAGATCAATTGCGCTTTGCATAGCAAATCTGCGTTGAATTAGCGCTGCGCATTCGAAAATAATATGAGAGTCTGTTTTCTCCTCTTCATTACAAAGTCTGCATCCTCATGGATCTCCATCTTGTGGAAGTGGCCTCTCAGACAGCCATGTCCTGTTAGTAGACATGTTGCTGCCTTGAGCTGAATCTTGTTTAGTGCAAGCAGATCAGCAGTCAAATGTTGAGGCGGTCTTCTTATCATTCGTTTGCTGTGGAGAAACTGAAAAACACCTACAAACATTAAATGATGTAAAGACTACAAAGAGATTATACCGATGCTTAAAACTGAGGATGAAACATCTGATCAATTTATCGTAAAATATTGATAAATGCCTGAAAATGCATAAATATGATAAATTAGCAAAAACGATTCAAATAACTTAAAAAATTGTTTAAATATTAAATATGTAGTTGTAACCATGTTATAACATCGACACCTCAAGGTATAAGAGGACAGGATTATGATGATGATGATGAACCATCTTACAGTGAGGTTATTATTAGAGCTGCTCACTAGCGCCAACGGGCAGTGGCGGAGGTTCGATACAACCCTCAGTATAACTGCGAGTCTCAACTAGATCTATTTTGTATACATGTACGCTGCCGTAAATACTATTTCGTAGTTCTACGTTTGTTTTAAAAATGTTGCCTACGTCGCGAATACGACCAATGTTAGACAAAGTTACAGAATTTATAGCAGAAATGCCTGACCTAAATTATGATGGCGTTAAAATTCAATGTGTAGTTTGTAATATCCCTTTAATGTGTTGGTCCAAAAGGGATTATCTACGTCATCTAAATAGTAAACAGCATTCTTAAAAAAAATTGCACACGACACTACGACAAGTTTTAATTTAATTTATGTTACCTTTACTGCATGTAATCTACCGTTTAATTTACTAAACAAGGAAGTATATGTCTTCTTTTGGAATAAATATTCAGATTGCAAATTATCAAGTCGGGCATCGTTACAAAGAATTGTGCCATCTGCTCGTGAACATGTTGAAAAAAGAATTAAATCGGAGTTGAAAGATAAAAAACTGTGGTTATGTGTGGACGAAACAACAGATCGTAAAAAACATTCTGTGGTTAATGTAATGGTACGTACAATGGAACCACATCAATCGTCACCTTCAATTCTGTTAGCTTCCAGACGAGTACAACAATGTACTGCCGAAGTAATTTCAAAGTTAGTGTTAAATACATTGGAAAAGTTTGAACTTTCAACAAACCAACTGTTGATGTTTATGAGTGATGGTGCCGCAAACATGCTTTCTGTAGGCCGGTCTCTTAAAAAACATTGTGCTAACTTGTTACATATTACGTGTAAAATTCATGCTTTCAGTCATGTGGCAGATAATATAAGAAAATGTTGTCCTGAGGTAAACGCTAATAGCGCATACAAAAGTAGTGTTTTTCAAATCGCCGAAACGTATTCGCAAATTTCACAGACTGCGCCCCCGTATGCCAGAGCCACCAGAATCTATTCTTACGCGTTGGGGAACATGGTTACAGGCCGCGTTTTATTATCATAAATATTTTGAGAATATTAAGAACGTGGTTTTACAATTCGATCCAAAGGAAGCTGCGGCTATCAAGGAAAGCCAATCGAAATTTCAAGATAGTCAGGTTGAAACGAATTTAAAGCTATTCAGAACAATTACTTCGGACTAGTGGAGGCAATAGAAAAATTACAAAATCCTTCGGTGTCGTTAGTGGAATCTCTGCAAATAGTGCAACATGTTCACGCACAGCTATGCGCAGTAGAAGACGCAAAAAATGTTTGTGTTCTAGAAAGCGTTGAAAGTGTTTCAGAGAAAGATTCTGATTTTGGTACATTAAGACAACAGAACCGTTAAGTTGTTCCAAATATTATTTTAATTACGTAGATATAACGTCACTAGATGTAGAACGTTCGTTTTCTGCATATAAACACACTTTTTCTTCACGCCGCACTCGGCTTGCCGAAACAACTGTGGTAACATATCTAATGTTGCAGATATTTAACAGAAATTATTCACTTTGTGATTTCACGGAAGACTCTTATGACGATAAGTGTTTGAGAACGTATTATATTTTATTTCTGACCATTTATTTTGTATAAACTTTTATGCGCCCGCCACTGGCTGTTGGCGCAAATTGAGCAACGCTAGTTATAACGAATGTTGCTTGAAGTTTAACTCAATTGAATTGAAAGATTTTTCTTGTATAGAGAGCGTCTACGCCATGTATCAACGAGGTAACCATAACCGGGATAATTTAGGTCTTTCAGAGTTTGCATATTCTTTCCTAGAGAAAGTTAACTCGTTTAATGAACTTTAGACAGAAAATGAAAAGATTTTACAATTTTGATTTCATCAAACTATAATTTCCTTAATTCAAACTCAATTCTTTTTAGGATCATCTAAATCTGTAAAAATTAGTGCTTACGGTCCGTGTACTTCCATGATAGACGATTGTGAAGATAGCAGCAGTGGTTATGACCACAAAAGACAGTTTTAAAGATGTTTATAAAGAACTGAGATTGTTACGTTTGCTTCCTTGCGTAGAATCGCGTTAAACAAGAACAGATATGGTGTTAGAAGGATGGTCTGACTTGAAAGCTCGGTTAACAATATCCGCAGAAACCACAATGAGGATACAATTTAATAAATTTTTTCAAACAAGTTTAGTAAATAGTAAGATATTAATGAATGATACAAGAAGCAAATCTCTGTGACAGTAAACATTAGCTCACAACTTAAGCCTATCACCAACATATCTATGGTAACAGTACATGTTGTTTAAGATGTGTTAATTTAAATAAATGAAACTATTGCAACAAACCTTGTATTTGTCATAGTATAATTATTTACAATTTTACTAACCACAAACACAATCACTATGTATACAATTGTTATCGCCGTTATGATCTCGATCTTTCTTCCCCGATAAGATTCAATATTCAAGCGCACAAAAGGAAACAATCCGTCAGTCCGGAGACTTCAAATACGTCATCGTGCCTGTCCCGATTAATATGCAGTCCGCAGTTTCGGAAGTTGGGGACCCCGGGTGTAGTGCCCCGTGCCCGCTTCATGTAGCTGATCAATTATCATGACGCTCGCGTAGGCAATCATCAGTATACGCCAAAAGACGATGACTCCGACCACCGCAGCACGTGGACGGAAGAACAACACCAATTACATCGCACGCACACTTGCAAGCCGAATGGATATGTGCCTGCTTATAAATTGTATGCGTGTTTATTCGTATGTATAAGTAATATACACGGAAGACGTGTAACTAACATTCAAGATGTGATTATGTGGCGAGGAAGAGTATTGACCTATGAAGCATTCTATCAAGACAATGAAATGGGATTGAAATTTTTGAAATCACGGTAATTGATCCGGGATACGGATTAAAACCAGTTAAGCATAGCAGAGTATAAGAAATATGTTAATGGAAATTGCCCACAGCTGATGGACTTGATACAAAAGTAGAGAATAAATTGGATGGAAT
The DNA here is from genome assembly GCA_029619315.2 of Dynastes maya. Taxonomy (NCBI): domain Eukaryota; kingdom Metazoa; phylum Arthropoda; class Insecta; order Coleoptera; family Scarabaeidae; genus Dynastes; species Dynastes maya. The sequence goes on along the minus strand of JAROYE020000007.1, from coordinate 10,752,321 downwards.
AAAGCGATAGATTGGAAAACGAAAATAGCTACATTTTCCACTAACTGCTACACCAACAGCTTGTTTATTTTACGAAAATTTTGGCTCTTAGATATGTTTTTGAGATATATTTAGAAAAACGCTTTAGTTTCATAAGGAGGAAGGAAGTTTAACAATACCCCAATGTTTTTAGACAATTCTGTTGCCACTGCACGAACTATAGAATTAAAAAAATATATTATCTTCCTTTTGGCGCCAAACACGATATTCAATGTTCACAATCTGCAACTGATAGTATGTGCAATTTAAAGTGTGTAAAGTAGCGCACATGTGCAAGGTTCGACAAACGAGTGCAACGTCAGAGGCGTATCCCGCAAAAGTAGGTACGTGAAACACAATACTATTAAAAATAGCATATTCTTACCTTTTACCTTATCGGGGCAGTAGTATTTTGTCGCAGTGGACATTAGAGCACCGCACGGGCCTATTTTTCACGGCTCGGTCCGCCCGTTGCATTCATTACCTCAGCGCAAGGCCCGCCCGGCCCGGCCCGTTAGGAAATTTAGGCCCGTTTGGCCTGTCTAAATTATTTTAGCCTGTTTAAATAATTATAACTGCACCGTCTATTTCTAATCATTTTTTAATTACTACATTATAATGAATAGAATGAATACATTATAATGAGTAGGATGAAACATTTATTTTGTTTGTTCTTGTACACTATATTGTATGAAACCAAAAAAAAACGTAACATAACATTGCAAACATTAAAATTGTTAATACAAAACGATAGCGTTTACTGCATACGTTCGATGCAGTTAATAAAACATTATCGGTCCGCGAGGCCCGTAGAACTTTAGGCCTGGCCCGCAATGAAAAGAGACGAGGCCCGTCCGAGCCCGCCCGCGGGCTCGGGCGGGCCGAGCGGGTCGTGCTTTTCCTAGCCCGTGCAGTGCTCTAGTGGACATCAAGACGTCAATAAGGTAAGAATATATTTTTTGATAATACTGTATCTCACGTACCTTACTTTTGCGCGATACGCCTCTGACGTTGTACTCGTTTGTCGAACCTTACACATGTGTTTTTACTACATAAAGATTTTACAGTCGTATTGCATATAAATGGCAACCTGTATGAACACCAGGTAGTGTAAAGTATGCACTGAAAGAAATGGATGTAAACTAGGTCCTCATATTACGGAAAAAGTATAAATTTCCGGTATAAATATAATTTTCCTATAAATCTTTAATATTTATATGAAATCATGCGAAAATTTAGATCTTTATCCAAATTTTGCAGAATTTTTCAGTGTCTGAAATTTTAAAAGCGTGTTTTAAAATTAAACCGAAAAACTTTGATATAGCTATGCAGCGAGCCAATTATATTTTCCTAGATAATAGTACTATAAATTTGTAAATTTCTCTTGATTTTTTTTTTACTTATTACTAGAGAGCGGAATTTATGCAATTTGCATATCCCATATTTTTTATATGACAAGCAAATGCTTGAGTATATATGCGAATAACTTTTCGAATTGATTGACGTAGATTAATTATTGCATATTTCACATATTTCAGCAATTATTGCATACTTTTGCACACTAGAGCATATTCGTGCATTTTTAGCAAATTTAGAACAAAAATAATTTTTTCTTTGAACTTTATTAGTGTTTTCCTGTAATACAACAAAACTTTTACCAACGAACATTCCATCGGACACGTGTATATTAGATGTGGAGTCGGCTCTTCTGTCGCTGGACCTCCCCATCGACAAAGAGCCTACCTCGCAAAGAAGCTACCATCCTTCAGGTGGTGGGCTGTCGCAAATTCACTAGATAAAATTATCATATAATTTTCAACAATCCCCATCCGGCACTGCTGACATAGACGTCCTTTACCAACTGAACGTCGGTCATTACCAACGTGAGGGTGTACTTGGCTACAATGCCGCAATATTTTTTATATCACTAAGCCAACCTGTGGATATTTTTTAGTGCCATTAAGATAAGCCCTACCATAAAACCAACCATCAATTGATTTTACCATGCGATTGTTTGCAAGTGTCTGCGTTACTGGCAAACGTGTTCGAATGAGATTGATTGTACCCATGTGCCACAAATTGTGTTTCCGATGCACATATTTGAACAAATAATTGTCCTTTTCTTCTTTGGCCTAATGGAGAATTGAGAATTTTATTAATCGCAAATTATGAACTTTGTTACTGTTGTCAATAACAAAACTTTGAGAAAAAAATCGTTTCTGCCGCACTATGAAAATTAAGTTTGAAAAACTTCTGCAATGATGTTTTAAAAATATGTTTTTCTTCATCTCGCATAATATCCGTTAGTAGTAATAGGAAACTGAATAGGTCAAAAGTTTAAAGAGATAATTAATAAAAATGTAGGATACAAAAGTTTAGCAAAAATCAGGTTGATTTTAACTGATGAATTAAAAATGGATGAAACAGAAACAAGTATAGAATTAAGTCCTGAGATTATAAATGCATTAAAGTACGCACCAATAACTTCCGTTGATGTTGAAAGAAGTTTCTCGATATATAAATGCATTCTCACAGATAGGCGACATAATTTTTCATTAGAAAATTTGGAAAACCATTTAATTGTAAATTGTTTTAATAATAAAAATATGTAGTGTCTAAATATGTATTTTAGCAAATTTTAAGTACATATGTGTTTATATAATTATGATTTTAAAATGTAAGTGGGGAATAATGTAAGAACAATAAACGTTTGTAAAATGCTTCGTTGTGATTATTCTTATTTTATAACATTTAACAAGAAGTTAATCGGTATCCGAAGCATATGTGCATATAACTGTATATTTAGCAAAAATTGTGCATATTTCGAAGAATTTTTCTGCATATATATGCGCATATTTTGTCGATTTCCGATGCATATAATTCCGCTCTCTACTTATTACATATTTCAATTGTGACTTTTCGAAATGCCTACAATTTGGTTTAGGATCGACTTAACTCTCGTTGATTTATGAAGTAATGCTCATGAATCTTTCTACAAGTAAGTTCCAGTAGTCATCCTGACATCACGTTGTAGACGGAACACAAACATATAGACTTCGTCTTCGGTCAGACAGTAACGGATTCCCATTAAACGATTAAGTCAATTCTCTTTTATCTGTTATTTATGCCGGTCGATCGTCGCTAACTGACTCCGCCGCTTCTGTTGTGTGCATCACGCCGGTGCGCCTAGGCATAACCGCCAGAAGGTAGGTAGTAGATATACTATGTTGTACATAGCTAAAGGCTTAAGTAGGTAGGTAGAGGAATAACGTGGATCTACAACAAACGGCGACGGAGGTCCCTTCGGTAATTCCCCATCCCGACTTAACCAACGCAGCCAAACAGAACTCCTCCGACCAATATCAATCACGAACACAATAACACTAAATCTGCATGCCGTGGTCGTGGTACATGAGTCACTCTTAATAGACATTCTACATGAGGCCCGCAATCAGCTCACGTATATGAAGACGAGGAGAACAATAAAAGAATGGAAGGATTTCTTTTGCCGCGCACTTCGAGTACGATTGTATATTATTATTGGTCGGCGTTCGTAATGTCGTCTAATAGTAGAAAGTAATGACATATTTCGTGAAGAACACGTGTTTAAATTCTAGAAAAATAGAAACAATGGGATTTGTTACAAGTTTGTGCACAAATATTTATCTAATATTCAATCTATAGACGGGGTTGGCAGATAGTCTGGAGACAGCACGCCGAAGCAGTTTAATTTATGAACTTAGAAATTTATGATTTAAAAAGGTCAAAATATTCCTCTTCGGAATAGAAGACTTGTTTACTAAAATCCTTTTTACGTTAATTTTAAAGGTACTTGAACACAAATTTTTAATATGCTCGGGGAGAACATTGTACAACTTTATACCTTGATAGCAAAAAAATTTTGGGGAAAAATTTAAAATGTATTGCGAAGGAAAGGTTAAAATTTTAAAAGTTTTTGAAAACTTCGCGAAAATCGAAACGATAAGGCAATGTGCCGCCACGAACTGTGTCCCCATAATAATATCTTATACGACATCACTAACAATAAGTGAAACAATGAGAAATATGCAGACGTTATAAGATTTTTAAGATACTACAGAAGATAGGTTTCTCAAAAGGAAAGTACTCTTTACAAGTTCGCTTGTCGTATAATCTACACGTGGTTCCCATCTTTGGGGACAAGCAAAAAAAACCTAAATATTTAACAGATTCCGGATTATTAACATTAGAAATGTCTCTCAAAGAAAACACCATTGTTGTGGTGCTATCTTCATTGAGGGATGATCGGTTTGCTGCAAACCATCCATATGCACAATTACGAGCTAAAGATGCTTTAGTAAGACACTACAATCACTCAGACAGCAATCATATACTACAGACTACAATCATATAAAAACAGTAGGCTTTGATGAAAACACTCATGCAGGTAACAATCGACTAGTTTGACATTTTGACGTTAACTTCTTTAGTTTAAGTACTCCGAGTTTATTGTTTAATAAGTCTTATACCGCGTACTCGATATCATGGAAATTTATACGCAGAGTGAAAAGGTCGATATGTTTCTGATTTACGGCGAATGCCATAAGAATGCTGTAAGCGGAAAGGCTGTATAGGGAACGTTACCCAACGAGGCGTCACCCGACAAGACACTATTTTACTGCTGTAGAAAGGAAGCTTCGTGAACCACAAGTGAATGACGGAGATAGGTTTTTACACATCTCAACAGCTTCCAGTTGAGCGGATTCAGCGAAGTTTTTGTCATGGAAAGTCGACGGAACTTATCCAGATTGGAGTATATCTTACCATGATCTACTTTGTTGATATCAAATGGACTCACTAAGTCATCGGAGCGAGCCCCATAGTGCTCGGTACGTGCACAAGCTTCTTAGCAACAGAGTTGATTGTCCTTATTGTCAACCATATGCTTTAACGTTCCGCGACTGACACCCCGTCATGCGTCTACTTTCAGTATGCCAACGCCAAGGACCAACCTACTACTTCAAGCGCCAACCTACCACATGACACGCAATGCCAACCAACAGTGCAGTATGAAGATATCTTTGCCGGTTCCTTTTTCACATAGATAGTTTTTTTTTATTACAATTCTTTTACACATATATATTTTTCTTAATGTACAATGTGTATTTTTTTTTATTGTAATGTATTCACATTCTATGTTTTCTTTGTCTTGTAATTGGGGTTAACCTGTTAGGCAAAAATAATTTATTATTATTACTATTACTATTAGTATTACTATTACTATTAGTATTACTATTATTATTATTATTATTATTATTATTATTATTATTATGATTATTATTATTATATCTATTACCATTACGTTGTTGTGAATGGATAAAAAGTGGTTAATGAATCGTCAGAACAAAAATACCTTGCTAACATTTGAAAGGGGGTTCTACAATCTTTACCTATTTCATTGTTGAAGCCCCATCTTCAATTATTTTCTATAGACGCAATCTCGATATTAACTATTGAGTGATTTTGAATTGCATGATTATTTTGAACGTCTTCTAACATTGACGCACATCAATTATATAAATAATTCCTTCAGTAAACATTAAACCGTTATTCAACAAATTGCATTGCTTGCGAGAAGTTATTTCAACAGCTCGTAAACCTATCTAAATCGGTCCATCATCGTCTTCTCCATCTTGTACAACATTAACATTAGCAATCACACAACATTTTTTTCTGTTTCCTCGCCTCATACGTTCCCAATCTTCGTTCCAATTAACATAATTAGTGTATACCGCAATATGTAAATCGCTAGCACACATCGCCTGGTTATGTACCATTTACGCCGTACAAAAAGGATTTTCTTGATGTGTTAATTACAACGATAATTATATGAATCAAGATGTCCTCTTGTATACACATACAAATCGTATACGGTAGTGTCTCACGACTTTCGCCTAAAAACTGAAATCGTACAGGAACATATACATATCTGTAAATGTACATACAACATGGTATAATGAAGAAAAAAGGTAATATTTGCATACGATACGAGATAAGGGTTATTTCGCGGATTTTCATTGTGAATTAATTCAAATTAAAACGTATGTTGCACGAGTGCTTTCTGTGACTTTCTGACTAAAATACTCGCAACTTTTTGCAATGCAGCTCATATATTAAGCCAAACACATTTAACTTAAACTTCTGATTGTGTTGAACGGATGTAGTGACTCATTGCGGATACGTAATTAGACAAATAGTAAACTGCAGGAGAGGTCCTAACTGTGCCCAACACAAAGAATTCGTACAAAGTATAGAAATGCATTTATAGCACAACAAACCAGTTCATCAGATAAAACATTAAAGATGTGAAACACTTTATTGAAAATGAAATTAATAGTTCTAATGAACCTTCAAAGATAACGCTCATTCAGGGCGAACAGAAGTCCGAGATCTACTATCAGGAAATTAGATAAGACTTTGTTTGTCATACAAAATAAGGTCTTCAACCTATTGTATCGTGATTAACGCATGAAAATGTCTCGGGTAACGAAAATTGAGTATTTTAACGAATTTATTCCATACTTTTGCGGCTAAGTGCATATTATATGATCTTCAAATTGCAATTTCATATAATTCTCCCTAAGACCACAAAATTAATGTAATAAGAGTTGAACCAAATTGTTTCTCTAACAACCCCATAACTTCCTTTCAAATGACAACGAAGAACCTAAACAGTAATTTAAAAAGGCATTTCTAATCAAAGATTTTGTTAGATCTATTACAAACGGCCAAAGCTTTTCATAGAAGTAATATTGGGGAAATAGAAATAACTTTTATTGGATTAAGTCCAGACCGGTCATAAATTTGAAAAATGCGCTACGAAAAAGATTGATGCAACTCGACTAGGATCAAAAGAATCATATTTATGAGTAATGATTAAGTTTTGCGGACAGAACATAAAGGAGGTATTAACAGATGTTCAAGCTTTGAAGAAATTCTCAAAATCTCTGCTAAAATGCTGGCATCCAACGAATGACAAAAATAACGCATTAATAGGCATTGAGCAATATTAATTACTTTAATTTCAATATTCATCAGATTTTTTCCGGCGTACTCCGATTAGAATCCGATAGAATATTGCGCAATCGATATCGCGTAATGTCGTATCTCAGCTAGGCTACAGCTCTAAACATACAAATACAAATTAATATCAAAGTGCAACTGGTTTGTTTTTATTTGAATTTGTCAATAAATAATAATTATGTCAAGCTGATAAGGCGCCTGTATATTGACGGCTCCAAAACAACCTCACACATCGATTCCGATGTAGGCAGTAGCAAAATCGTGTTATGACGTCGCCTGTAATAGTTTATTTGTACGAGATGTGTGCATGTAAATAAAATGTAGCGTGGAGTTTTACTCAATAAGTTGTTTTAGGTCATTAGAGAGATGTAAATAGGCGAATTTTTGTTGTTATTGAATCGAACGGGAAGGGTCATCGTCAAGCAAACCAGTATTTATTAATTAACGCTATTCGAACAAAAATAGATATAATATTAATAAAGCAAAATTAAATTTCGCATCGCAAGTTATTTATGTTTGTTTATGATTGTATTTCTCGCGTTATCTTCTTGTAAATAACATAATTTATGTAGTTTCGTGTCAAGTAATTAATGACTTTTCAGACCCCAACGACGCGCAAAATACCCCAGCGGATCAAGGAGTCTGGGTTCGTATTAAATGACCGGGGTGTACCGACTAATTATCACCGTCAAATAATGAATGAAAAGCGATGGAACGATGGGCGTCTAAAATTGCAGAAGTGGGTTTAGTGCACGCAACGCATTATATGCTATCATTAATCATTTCTACTTTCATAGTTCATAGACATATACCGTTGATCTCGCAAAGTAAATACAAAGCAACAAAATGGAAGATACGTTATTAGATATTTATGAATTTCAATTAAAAAGGTTGGTTATTGAACAATTTTCATCATGCCTTTCTTTCTCTTTTGATTCTTTTTTTTTGTACCTAAATTCACTTAAGTTAATTGCAATACGATGCACGATGTTCGCTGATTCGTAATTAACCCCGCTCTCTTCCTGATGGCGACCGTCAATTTAGAAATAACGTTTTACAGAGTATCTTCTTGTAGCTATTTGCTTCAACTCAATGTAGGACTTAATAATAATAATAATAAAAACAATTTATTCCCTACAGGTAAAACCCAAGTACAGGAAACGTATAAACTAAATGTTACACTTTGCGAATACATACATTCAATGAGTTTCAAATGCTTTTGGAAAAAATATAAGTAATTTACAAATTAATGATTAAAGCGTGACAAACGCTTGCATCCGCAGAGGCGTCGTGAAAGGAGCTGTGTTTACTATGTACATACAAGGAATCGAGTGGACGTTCGGTCATTATCGGTTGGTCGGTGTGCGTGTACTATTTATAATGTTCGAGAAACTAGTGGAACCGTCGAAACCGCGCAAAAGTAGACGCAGTATTAATAAAAAAATAGTAGGTTGTTTTATTGACGTATTGATGACCACTGCGATAATGTGCGACTGCCATGGTACGCCGCGTAGTACTGCAACATAAGCAATGCTTCCATTGTCGATTCGGTGAGGCCTCGACGACGGTCTGAAAACCTTCTCGTATACTTTGCAAATGATCGTTCAGCATCTAATGAAGTAAGATTTGCGAAATTCAAATACTCCTGTATCACTTCCGTGCAGTCTTGAATTCTAGATATAGATCGAACCTTTTCTAAATCCAGATTTTTATTTAAAACTGCACGAAATTTTTGCGCGGCATCTAGTCCTATAGGATCCGTCGAGCTTTCTAGAGCGGCTGCTAAATTGTTGATGTCATTTAACGAGTCTTGTATAGACAAGTGAGTATCTTGTAACTGCGAAGTAGTTTGTGTCGCTACAGAATGGTTTATGGAAATTTCATCTATTTCTTTTTGAACGTCCGAATCGGAAAAAAGTTGCTGACTCTCGCGAACAGCTTGAGAATTAGAAGAATTAAGTTTGAAAATGACATCTTTCACTTGGGAATAGTATTTGCGATAGCAAGATACTGCCTCGATCCATGTTCCCCATCGCATCAATACAAGCTGAGGATATGTTTTGGAGATTTCACGAACACTTTTTTGGTAGATGATATTAAATCATTCACCCTAGGATACTTGCTTCGAATTGTTTTTATTATGTTTACAACAGTTTCGGCATCGGTTCTTTCAATCCTTTTACAGGTTAACAACAAGGAAGCCGCTGGACCATTACATTTTAAAGGACGCGCCACAATATGAATCACGCTGTGTTTCTGAGCTGAGCATCAGTAGTTTTGTCCACAGTGAGCCAGATTTTATGATTTCTTAACTCGTCTTTTATACAGTCTTTTATTGTACTTTGCACATGTGGTTCATTGTACCGCAATTGTCTTTTTGTTGGTAGCTTTCATGATGGAACATATTAATCCCAAAAAATACGAATGTTTTCATTATCTACTAGGTGTTGTGGGATCTTGCACGTGCTCAACATAAAAATAAAGTCATACAAAAATTGCCAGTATGGAATATTGTTTCTTAAATTCAATTCATGACGTTTACTTTTAATATGACTTCTACATTCAAATGTCGTACGACTTAGCAACCCTATGCCGCAAAATTTGCAACGAATGTGCGAACCTATAAATTCCAAACCAGGGAAACGCCAAATATATTTATTCACATGCGATGCAAGAGGTACATCAGGCTTACGTCCCATGTTTTCGAAAACACACAATGAGAATCCGATAAATAACCGAACGGCCCAACTCCTCAATGTCTACCGCATTACTGAACTCTGCATCCACATACGTACATATACCCCCCCCATGCCTGCGTTGTTACACATTATAAACACCGGTGACTTAACTAAAACGTTTATTCTACTTCTTGAACAATTAAACATACATTCATAACGTGCTTCTAATCTAGGAACATTAAAATTAATTCTACTCAGCAATCAAGGACAGTCAATATTGTTATTTAACAAACCAAACAAAAACGTTACATTTAACATATTACGCCTTTTACATAATGAGACAAAGTCTAGCCTAGATAACATAATATTATAATCAAGACCTCTTTCGGGGTAAACTCCATCAATTTTAAACATTAAGTACTTTAAGAAACGCCTTTGAACAGATTCAATATTACTTATATGAGATTGGTAAATTAGAGACCAGACCAACGATGTGTATTCCAGTTTCGACCTAATATAACTGTAATAAAGAAGTGTTATGCATCTGATGTTTTTAAAATTACGGCAATTTCTACAGATGAAACCATATGTCCTGTAGGCGCTCGCAATTGTTACGTTTATATGATTAACAAAAGTAAGTTTACTATCGAAGGTTACCCCCAAATCTTTAATGGTCTGTAACCGTTGGAGATCTTCGCCTCTTGGCTTGTACGTAAAATCTACATAGTTGCTGCTTCTCGTATATGACACTGTTTTACACTTCTTAATGTTGAGTTGCAAATGATTATACCTACACCAATCATTAACCGCTGACATATCTTTTTTGCAACTTGATGCAGTCTTCAATAGATCTTGTTTCTCGAAATATTTTCAGACGATCAGCAAATATTAAGTGCTCGCTATTAATAACATTGGTGATGTCGTTTATAAATAGTAGGAATAATATTGGACCAAGATTGGATCCTCGTTGTAATCCAGAAGATGGAGAAAATGTGTCAGATCTCACCTGGCAGTATTCTAAAAATTGTTCTCTTCCAATCAAAGCAGATCTAAGCAGCGCTAGCAGAGAAGGTGAAAAACCAATAGCCTGTAGTTTCCAAAGTAGCACATAGTGGTCAACTTGGTCAAATGCCTTTTGAAAGTCAGTGTAAATTGTATCAACTTGGCATTGTCTATCAAGGGCTTTTGGTACAAACTGAGTAAAACAACTTAAGTTCGTAACTGTAGACCGTTTGGTCACAAATCCCTGTTGACTAGGTGAAATGAAGATTTTAACTGCATTATAAATATGGTCACATAGTATGGATTCGAAGGTTTTTGCAAAATTGCATAGTATAGATATAGGCCTGTAGTTGCATATGTCATCAGAGTTACCACACTTTAGGACAGGACACACTCTAGCGGTTATCCAAATTTTTGGTATCTCTAATGATTTTAATATCAAATTCAATAAGTGAGATAATGGTTCCACAAATATTGTAGCACTGTCAGGGATAATAAAGCTCGGAATTCCGTCGAGACCAGCTACAAAGCTGTCTTTAGATTTCTTCAGGTGATTTGGTAACAGTTCTTTGGGAATGGGCAGTACGTTGATAGTTGATGAACCAATATTGGGAAAGCTTTGTAAACCAGCAAAATTAATATTTGATTGTAAATACACACTGTTAAAATATTCACCGAATGCATTCATAATGTTTTGAGGGGTGTTAACTTCGATATTAGTGTAGGTTATAATGCCTGGAATTCTTGTGTGACCACGTTTGCTGCTTGTGAAGCGCCACAATTGTCTTGGATCTTTTGTTATGCAATTCTCAATGTTTTCAATATAGCGTTTATATAGTTCATTTGCAAAAGATTTACAGGACGATCGTAATTTCTGGAAATTTTGGTAATGGAAGTTAGTTTTATATCTTTTTATGTTTTATGAGCGCTAGTTTCCATTCGAAGCGATTGGATTAGCTCAATATTATATCAAGGAAGATAACTACGTTTGGAATTTTTACAGTTTTGTATAGGTATGGTTTGATCAAATACACCATACAAAATATTGTAAAAAGAGTCAGTGCAAACTTGAACAGAATTAGTACAAAAAAGAGGTGACCAATCGGTATTGAGAAGCATACTGTACATGGTGTGAAAGTCTTCCTTCTTAAAGTTATAGGCCTTGATTTGTTCTTGTTGTACGAAATGTACATGCCGTGTTAAAGTACTATTAAAAAAGATGCGTAACGTCTTCATCTACAAGAGGAGATTCCTCGCGTTCAACAGTGCAGTCTACAGTTCATAAAACATTAAAGATTTTTCGGGGTTTTTGCAGTACTGAGTACTATGAATTGCATTCAGTCTTTTCTTGTAATTATTACTGACACTATCGGATGTATTAGTTTGTACAACGGCAGGCCATTCTTTTATTTAAAAAATCAGCTATCATCTGCAGGTGAACCCTCTATCCGTTTGAGGTAATCAATTATTTTAATCGATCATTATTTCGCACATGTTAGGTTTTCTTGTTTGGGTTCAGGCTAAAACACAGCCGAGTTCCACTAAGGGTAAAATCTTGCCCCGTATGTGTCCGTAGATAACTCTGCACCCCTTCAACCAGGGACAGAACCAACGCCTATCAATTGCTACTCGACCGCAGATAAGTGGACAACTTTTTTAGTTTTGCTTATCAATATGTTTCTTCCCTTTTTTTTTTAATTTTAACCATTGTATTTGAATTTATTGTAGTTAAGTTCAATTTTCATTATCGATACAGTTTAGAAATCTTTTTTTATTCTTTATTAGAAATTAATTACACAATTTTTTTCTTTTTGTAATAGTTCGTACTTTTTTTTTTTTTTTAATTTTTTACAAGTTCGAAATATCTAACGATATTTCTTTTTATTTACTGAACAGTTTTATATGTAAGTAATTTGAATGAATTACATTTGTATGTAATATTGATGTGAAACCGTGGGTAGTGGCCACCAACGTCGATCCTTTTATCTAAATTTTGTTCGTAATATTTCCATAACAAATATTTTTGTCTTTTATACCTACACATGTTACGTGTTGATGACTATTAATATTTCTAGGAAAAGGTCTAAATCTCACAATAACCCTTTAATAACACAATGTTACCAGTTTCGAACCAATATCAGCTCATCCTCAGGCACAAGTTAAGATAATGCAGATAAAAGCTCTGTCAAATTTAATAAAATATTATAACTTAAACCTGTAAAATATACTTTGTATGGAATAAGAGGATCACTTGTAAAGATAATGTTAAATATGTAAAAATTTGGTGTAAAAAGGGAAGACCACAACATATTAAAATGATGACCGGCTTATTAATTGTGAGAATTAGACCATCATTACACTTTTTCCTGGTTGTAGGAATACTTTTTCTTTTCTTACCCCCTCCACCTCGCGCTCCCGTTTTTCACGGCTTGTTTTCCTTTAATTCAAACGAGAGTGGCGCATACTTTTCTTACTAATAAATTCACCCCTGTTTATTGGATAGCGAGTATTTAGCAGGAAAACTACGCGCTTCTTTATTGTTTTTTGAAGTACTGCTCGAGCGTCCCCATCACTCTTTCCCCCTCTATTTCTGTTGCGCTACAATTTCTCATAAATTAACAAACAGAATATAGTAGATTCCCAATATGATTAGTGAAGTAATTGGAGCACAGTTTTACGGTATAGTAAACGTTTCTCAAATAAAATAGAGATTCCTAATGCAGATGGCAGCATATAGTCAACGTTAATAGTTGTAATATTCAAATTACTTTGTCCGTTTCGAATTTAGTGTAGCAGAATATCCTATCCTTGGTCTCTGATACAAATAAAATAACATAATATGACAGAAAAGCCATAATCGACATCCTGGGGATTTGGGAGCGACGATTCACGGCCCAGAGTGTTTCAAGAAAGAAGCAATACTGTCACTCATGAAAATTTCTGGAAGAGATGGGATAAAGCTAACTTTTGTCGCAAGCGGGCCCAGTTACGCCATCAGTTCCAAATACAGCTTCGACAAGAATTATAAAACAGTAATACCAGACAGAGAAAAAGTAGCAAAATAGGCCGCGTATCAAAGCCGATCTATCTGGCGTACTACGGACGGCTCAAAGACAGAAACTGGGTCCAGGGCCGGAATTTCGGGATTAGACCAAAAAGTAACTAAGCCCTAAGTCTAATTTAAAGCGCCATAGATACTCAAACCGAAATAGCAGCAGTGCTGGGTATCGAAGAACTAGACAAACAAGGAAAAGTAAACTATCGATCTGATGTGCTATCTATTCAGAGAGTCAAGCAGTGATAGAAAAATACGGACTCCGCGACAGGTCAGTCAGAACATAGTGTGGGAATGTATGCAATGCACTCAGTAGGCTAGGCAGCAATACTAAGGTAGATTCTGGTCGGGGTACAGAGAACGAACGTCATGAGGCGCATGTTAGAGGCAGCGAATACGCCTTGAGCAAGCTCATCAAATGCTGACAGAAACCCAAAACATTCGGTAGGCATAGCATATGCGGTAGTCAAAGCAACTACTAAACAACGGAAAAATGAGAACTCTCATGACTGGTGGAAGACTATCCCAAGTCAGAGATAGGTCAAGCAATTTATGATTAGACACAGGCCTAAATTTACAGCAGACCTACTAATCAGGGACAGAAAGTCTGTCAGAACAATAGTAGGCCTGCTAACAGGACACTGTATGCTCAAGGAACACATGAGCAGCCTAGGCCTAGGACAGAGGAAACAGCGTGTAGATTCTGTCAGGCGGAAGAAGAGACTGCCGTCCACGTGCTGCGCAATTGTACAGCACTAGCAGGAATACGGCTCTTAGAAGTGGGATCGGAATATCCAAAAGCCGAAACCTACGCAGAGGAATCGCTCACAAGGCTGTTAGCTGAAAAAGGCAAAGCTAGCGTAATTGATCTAATGATAGAGGAACCACAATAGACCTGAAACGGTGGAATAGGTCAAGAACCACCTCGATATTATTCTAACTCTTGCCGCGTCGCTAAAGTCACTTTAACTTATTCGAACATACGGTCAGCATCAAGACACCTGAGCATGTTGGGATTTTGGCTGAACATTTCCGGCTAAGAAGTACCTCTTCAGAATGAGATTAACCGGAAATCTATCATTCTGGGGTTGAAGATTTGACGAGGTAATGGACAACGTCCTAACCTCTGCCAAGGCAGTAGGTTGGTTGACTCCCTAAAGGACCTTCCAATATAGAGAGCGTGCATAATAGGCTTGTTATGTCCTAAAGACTCTGAGATCCATCTCACCTTCTTATGTCTATAACATAACATAGCAAAATGTAATAATATTCCAATCTATGTAATTCTTATTACGACCTTTTCTTTTACCAGCAACAATCGAAAGCTGTATCTCTACCACTGTACCTTCCGTCTTGTTCAAACATATGAGATCTCAACAACTTAACTTCCTCAACACCTTTCAATCTAGAATAAACACACAACCACTTACCCATTAAAAGGATATCCAGCAAAAGCCGCATCGTACGGATGATAGACGGTAGGGTAGGGCCACGTCGCCGCTCCCGCCAAATTCTCCTTCAGATCTAAGCCGGCAGCCTGAAACAATAAGGAAAACGTCATCACCTTAACATCGAACACGGCGTAACGTTAATACTACGAAATCTACGACGATCCCTTCCCCTGCTACTCCCCGCTGGAAACTCATAGACAATAAAATGATTAATGGCGTTTTGATTCGTCTCACAATAGCGGCGAAATAAACAATGTGTTACGATCTACAACAATAACCATTTGTCTCGGCGGGTCACCCATTGGGTGTATTTTTAAACGACGCTTCTAAATAAACGGACATTTATTCAATGAGAGAAGCAAGACAAGATCGGTGATTAATAATTAATAATAGCCGTTGGAAATGCGAAAGAACGCGTGACCCCTGTCGCGACCTCCATGTGTGCGAGCTTGTGTGTATGGTTATTAGTAATACTATGTGTGCTGTTATCTATCTATGATATTTTCTTTTTCGAAAGAGAAAATACGCCTGTACATATATAACGTGATTGTTAATCAATTAATTAGCAAAGGATATACATAAGAGGGACTTCCTGGTATATCCAATACGTATGTAGAATGGACATCTAGTTGGCTCCGCTATGTGTGCGGCTATCTGGTTGTTATGACATGAGATTGTGCGTTCTAAAAGTATGAGCTGATGTATAGTACACACATAAATAATTAATTTTATGCTAGATTGAATAAACTGGACATTAATATGTAAACACGTTTTGTTGTGGCTAAATATTACGACTAACTCGTTTACAACATCTACAATTAGTTTTTCTAATTTCCTTAATATTTTAAACAATATTATATTTACCCGTGTAATGTACATTCTATAATACAAGTTCATTTAAATATGAGAAGAAATAATTTAACACATTAATAAATAAACAAATTGGAATAACAAAAAACCATAACGTCAGTAAATGAACACAAAATATCTAAATAAATAATCGCCAATTGCTCCAAATCAGATAAATATAAATAAATAGATAAATATCCATAATTTTTGTTTAAATTTTTATCAAAAGCCTTAACCCGACACCCTCAGGGTAGAGCACTCCACGGGTCTGTCTTTCACAGTCCGGCCCGCCCGTGGCCCGTTACAGTATGGAGTGGGCCTGCCCGTTGCGTTCATTACCTCGGCACAAGGCCCGCCCGTTAGAAAATTTGGCTCCTCTAAATTATTTTAGTCTGTTTAAGTAACTATATCGTCACAGTCTATTTCTAAACATTTTTACATTTTCTTTAACCAAAAGAAAACGTAATATAACATTGCATACATTAAAATTGTTAATACAAATGATAACGTAAAAACTAAATAACATTTACTGCATACGTTATATCCATTCGATGTATTTAATAAAACATTCGGGCCCTGCCCCGCCCGCAATGAAAAGACACGATGCCTGCCCGAGCACGCGCACGGGCCCGTGTGGGCCCGGCTTTTCCTAGCCCGTGTGCCGCTCTACCTCACGGTAGTGTCTTGAGAAAGAAGAAGAACAACAAAAAGCAAACGAACTTTTCAAGTTCAACTTGATGATATTGCAAGCCTCTAAACTCAATGCGCTGCAAATGGTACCGGTGGGGGCACCTTCTGCCTCGGTGTCACTGTTAAGTTCTGTCCTACGTACTGCACATACTTCCTTTTTTAGATCAATATTTTCTTGATTGTTATTCCTAGTACCATCTGTGGACGTAAAAGGTCCATCCTTTGGGATTCTCCATTACTCTTAAGAATCTTTGCTTTCCTTTGTATTACCCTTTTAACTCTTGCGTCTCTTTTCCTGAAACGTTCTACTGCTTTTTGCCTCTTTTCTTCTTAACTCTGGTTTTAAACGGCGTAACCCACTTCCCTTTATCGAAAACACATGCTTTTCGCTGTGTCTAATAATTCATTCTTTTTTGTGAAAATCCGACTTTGGCAAGATTTAGCAGCCATTGTACAAGATGGTACTATTCGTTTTTGAAGAGTATAGTGGATGGGCCAATTTTGCAAGGTCCTGTTGTAATTCTCCCGTATAATCTGTATTGTCAGGTTAAGCGGGGTACGGAAAATCTTCTACTATATAGTCTCACGTATAGATTGTCCGTTTCTTATAGCAAAAGTATTTTTAATGAGTCTTCTGAATATTGGTGAAACAATCGTTTCCTTTTATTTTCTGTCATGGTTATAGTATATGTACGAGGGATGATCGTAAAATAAGGTTCCCATATTTTTCAAAAATAGACAACGTTCTTTATTTCCTCAACATTACACATCGTTTTAAAGGTAAAAACATAAGCTATTTTTCGACATAATCACCATTTCTATCGAAGCATTTTTGCGGACGGTGCTCCAACTTCTGTATCCCCGTGTCGTAAAGTTCTGCCGCCAGTCAAAATCTTTTCAATTGTGGTGTTGGAAATCTCAGGAATCCGAAGAGCGAGTTGACGAATGGTGACCCTCCGATCTTCAAGCAGTATGCTTTCGTCCTTTTCAACAATTTCCTCTGAAACTGATGGTCTTCCGCTCCGCTCTTCATCGTGAATTTCCGTCCGACCTCCATGATTCCCATTGGGACGGTGAAGCATACACTTTCTCCATAACTTTGGTAATTTCGATGATGTCATTAGGTGACCTTCGCGTTAAAACGTACGAGCGCATTCGCACTGGCTGTAGCGGCGATGGAAGTTCCATCTCGACGGTGCTTAGCCGACACCGAGCGGCCTAGCGAGCGATGTACATATATGACTGCTAGCAAAGTTGTCGGATTTCGCCTAACACGTCTTGTTGCTGCTGTAGGGCTTTGGGAACCTTATTTTACAATCATCCCTCGCATGTATTCGAGAATGTGTAATAAAATGTGCAATTCCTATGTAATTGCCCTAAATTCTCCATTTCCACATTGTAGAACATTCTGGCCGAACTACAACGCGGCACAACCAATATAACAGTGGGTAGTTACATTAAAACGCTGCGATTACGCTTACTGCGATGTGTAATTGAAGGATATTCTAGAAAAACAGCGCCGCGGAAATTTGTACCTTCGACAAACAGACTTGAACTATATGAAACCTCAAACTATAGAAGTTGTGTTCCCAAACAAATTATGGGACTTACTTCACTTCTTATGTATTGGAAAGTAATTCTTAAAGCTACTTCTATAAGACCCAATTTTGATCAACATGCGAAATAGGGAACTGTCTCTAGTGCAGTTGATCCTAGAGCACCCCAGGGCATTCAGGCAAACTGTACATTGAGTTTACCGCAATCCGCTAATCAATAAACAAACTTCTTACACGTATAAATGCATACATATGTAATGTCGTTAATGAATTACCAGACTGCGTACTTTGTAAATAAATTGTTTACACATGTATAATGCATACGAACGTCATTGAAAGTTTGATTTGCCAATGGCGAGAGGCTTTAGTGAATTACATCGCAATACCTTCGACAGTGATTAGTGTAGACGACAGTGTCCCGTTTGAAACTCCCATTAGTCTCCTGGACGGAATGTCCGACCCGTGGCAATTATACAACTATGTATAGCGTCGCCGTTAATTTCCAACGTCTATTGGATTGGACTCCGTCGTTCCGTACAGGCATATGTACGTATGTAAATGTCCTCCTAACGTACTATATGCAGCATGCATAAGATTATGGGCTGAAATAAGCGGACGTTAGGATCTATAGACATGGTGCGGTATGTCAAACGCACTTGTTCCAATCTTTAATTAATAAAGGGACTGGCGATCAATTCGTATAGAATTTATTACCTAATTTACGTATATGGATATAGTTATTCGTGGTGTTTCAACGTTTGCTTTATGGTTTTTCTAATATATGGTATTGTAGAAGGAATTTGGGTTAGAATATTAATATGAATTAATTGAATAAATTGGAGAATAAGTGAACGAGCACATGTTTCCGATTAAGAATTATATAAATTATGCTACATGTCATGGAAATTGCAACACCAAGAAGGTGTGAGAATTTTTTACGAAACTTGGCAGAAACGTATAACTATTCAAAGGTAATGATTATAATTTCAAAGAAAAAGAACAATTGATTAACCCTAGGATGCATAACACGGGCCTCCGAAGCCCAGCGTGGTATTCTAAGCTTCATAACTTCTTTATCTTTAAATTTTCTTCTGGGCCTTGTCTATGCCTCAACTGGATCTTCCTGTTGCTATTTCTAATTGGCGTTTGATCTATATAATTTATAAGAAAATCTATTTTAAATATTTGAATTCTACCGCGTATTTACATTTCTCGGGCCTCGTAGGCCCGGTTTATTTTTGATTGATAATCGTTTATATTTACATCCAAAACTGTCTTTGTTTAAATAATTTGTTGCTTCTGGCGTCAACGTATTGCATATTGGAATATTATTTGGAATACAATGTGTTAATAATCGGCTGACATGTTACTGTAACAGTGTTCTGTAACATTGCAAGTAACGGCGATCGTCTGCTATCATTGGCGCTCAGAAGGAGTTTGGCAAAGTTTTCAATCAGAGCGGCGTAATGAGTATGGAGCTTCAAACAAGGGCAGAGAATATATATGAAATACTGCGACAGAGGCCAATTCAGGCTCTTCAGATTCTGAGTTTGAAGAAGATGTGGCTACAACGGAGACCGATAGTGATAATCCCATTCTCCATCCGGCATCCAGTGAAATAAAGTTCCGTCAAGCTCTACGAAAACTGCAGAACGTAACGTACCAGGTGTAAAAACTAAAGCAGTGTCCTGTGATACACCTGAAAATGCTTTCAAATGTTTTACTACAAGAACGATCTTAGAAGAAGTCGTCAAGTGCACAAACCTTGAAGCTCGAAGAGTAACTACAGTAAAAAACAAAGGATGGGTAGATATTGATGTGATGCAGCTGAATGCTTTCTTAGGTTTGCTGATACAAGCTGGTGTGGAAAGAAACTGGGACGTACCGATAAGAGAACTGTTTTCTTCTGATAAATGTAATCCTATTTATCGAGCTACTATGGGAATTAATCGGTTTGAAGATATTAGACGATACCTGCGTTTTGCTGATAAAAAAACTCATGATTTTCATCTACAGATCGATAGATTAGCTCCGATATCGTATATATGGAACTTATTTTTACAATAATGCAGGTCATCTTTGGTGCCACACGAAAGTGTTACCATTGACGAGCAGTTACTCTCGTATAGAGGGAGATATTCATTTATTCAGTATATGCCAAATAAACCGTCAAAATACGGTATCAAGATTTTCTGAATGTGAGTCAGAATCAGGATTTGCAATTAATGGAATGGTATATACCCGACGACGACCCAATCAACCTATCCATACAAATCTTGCTTCTGAAGAAGTGCAAACTTTAGTACGCAGCATCCACTTCTCTGGACTAAAGGATAACTTGGATAACTTATTTACAAGCGTTCCATTAGCTAAATGTTTATTAGAAAAGAACCTAACAGTGGTTGGGACACTAAGAAAAAATAAAAGAGAAATACCAAATGAAATAAGAGATGCAAAGAACAAACCGGTCTACTCTTCTACATTTGGCTTTTATGATAAAATGACTATGGTTGGCTACATCCCTAAGAAAAACAAGTCAATCATTTTGCTCAGCACCATGCACAATGACATGTCTGTAAGTGAAAATGTTAAGCAGGAACCGGAATTAATACTTATAACAAGACCAAATGGCGAGTAGATGTAATGGATCAAAAACAGTCCAACTGTACATGTGAAAGGCAAACGAAGCGTTGACCTATGGCGCTTTTTTCTAATGCATTTATTGCATTTATTATATTTTCCACGTTGAAACCTGATTATCATAGGAATGTAACACACGCTAGATGACTATTTTTGAAGGAATTAGCCGAGCAATTGGTAATACCGCATATGATAGGGTTAAGAAATTCGAAAATACCAAGAAGCACAATAAATTGTATGAAGAAATTTATTAACATTGAAAAAACTGCGACTGATGCCGTTACAAATAAAAGGAAGAGATGCATGATGTATCCCTCTAGTTTAGACAGAAAAAACAAACTAGTTTGTGGAAAGTGCCGCAATAGTGTATGCAGCGAACATAGCGTAAGAATTTGTAAAAATTGCTACTTTTGTAGATGTATTTACATTTATAAGAGCTATAGTCTTTAGTTAGAGGTTTTGTTTAATTATTTAAGATTTTTACACGCACAAATAAATGATTTAAATATATTTCATGTTCTTATATATTTTTAACAGAGTAAAAAAACAACCGGGCCTAAGAGATCCGAGAAATGTTAATCTGTATATCCGAACACCCATGCATCCTAGGATTAACACAATTTAATTTTGTTTCTATTTATAATGTCCCCTTCCTCACTCTTCGTGGCATTGATTCCAGTAGGTGGTCCCAAGTAACCTGCAATTCATGCCGGAGAGCTTCCAGTGTTTGCGCAGGATTCGCTAAGTTAATCAGTTTTCTTCCCATAATATCCCACACATGATCGATTGGCGAGAGGTCGGCAGCTCTGGATGGCCATGTCAAAATATTGACATGGACATCTTCGAACCGGTTTAGAGAAGTTCTCGCTACGTGATACGGGCATTATCCTGCTGGAAATGTGGCTCTTCGAGCTACTGAAGATATGGAAGAATATGGGATTCCACCACCTCATCAACCTAACGCTGGGCGTTCATGGTGCCCCGGATGAAGACCAATTGAGACCTACTCTCATACGCTGTAGCACCTTATACCATAACTCCTACAGCTCAGTGCACACGCCTTCCAACAGAAAATTGGATACCGCAACGTTCCCCACGTTT